>JAKUCV010002470.1:2795-59045 GCA_028386065.3 Turnera subulata | reverse complement strand
TGATCTGGGTTACTTGTGATGGGCATGTTGATGCCGGTTTGATTGGGATGTTGATCCCTGAGTTTGATATTGGGATGTTGATCCCGGGTTCTTTTTGATCTGGCACCAGGAACAGGTTGATAACCTGGTACGACCCTAGCTTATCCGTGACGGGGCCCGGAAAGATAAAATTGGATAATTGATTTTATGTGAGTCTTTTGGTTTGGTTGACCTTGAGTAATTTTTAGTGTCCATATTGATGGTCTTTCCATTGTCGTGAGCACTTCGGACTCACCCCTCACCTGCGGGCTTTCATCCCGTAGGATGAGTTGTTTCATGTACAGGCTTAGTGCATTCCAGATAGGCTGCAGCGTTTCCCTTGGACGGGCTTGGATCCATAGTTTGCATTTATGCATACAGTGTATATGTGAGTCTTTATAAGTCTTCCGCTGTGCATGTTTTCGCTATTATTGGGCCATTGGGCCGGAATTTATTACTTATGTTGTTTTATTATTTTGGGCTGTTGGGCCGAGTTATTGTTGTTTACACTGTATGCTTGGGTTTATTTGGTTGGGTTGTCACAGTTCCGGCACGTGTTTACTGTGTACGGTAAATACGGGTCGGGGCGTTTCATGGTGTGTTGTGGGCCTTGGAATGTGGGTTGATTGACCTGGGTTGGACGGGTTGTGTTTTGGGTTTGGAGTTTGGGTTTTGGCTTGGATGGGCTGATGTGTTGCTGGGCCTACCGTGTGGGCTGGCGCCTGGGCTCCTGTAAGGGGCTTGGGTTTAGCCCATGTGATAGGTTGGGTTTGACACTATTTAGCCCAGGCCTTATAAAAAAAAATAAGAAAATAAAATCTGGAATAACTTGGAAATAAAAATAATTGGTAGAAAATATATTTTTGGGAAAAGTATATTATATAGTAAATAATAATTATTTTGGAGGAAAATAAATATGGAAAGGGTATTATCAAGGTAATAAAATACCGGAATAATATCTGGGTATGAGTAAATATGGTATTATTTTGACACATGGATAATAAATGGTGAATGATGATGATAATGGAAAATTAATCCGGGGGAGTAATCGAGACGAGTCAGTATTTATTTTCGATAAACAGTATTAGCATGGCATTTGCATATCACCTTATGTGTGCATATTATTTGATTGATATAGGAGTTGATAACGAGCAGTTTGCTGAGGAACCGGACTTGGAATCTGTTGGACATTTCCATAATTGAGTAATCGGCTAAGGTGAGGATGGATAACCTTTGTTATGTTGCCTATAACACTTTGTGTGCTTTGTTGTTTGATTGAACTGCTCAGATATTAATCGTTGGTTATTTGTTTGTTGTGGTTATTGCTGTTGTGATTGTTGGACTGTGTTGTTGATACCTAGATATTATGTTGAGATTGATATTGAACTATTGACTGTGGATAATTGAGAAAAGGAAAATGGAAATTGGAAATTGGAGTTGATTTGAGATGATGATATAATTGTTACGTGGGAAGTAGTGGTACGACCCGATGGTTTGAAAATTAATTTTGGGATGCTATGGTCGGTTACTTGGTTTGGTTGGCATGTCGATGTCTGCGGTTGGGGTATACCGAATACCCAGTGGTTCGGATATACCGAATATCCGGTTTTAGGACTTGGTCCCGGTATGGTAAGGTTTGGTATGTTCTTTTGGCCTGGCATCCGGAATTATTTGATAACCTGGTACGACCTTAGCTTGTCCAGTGACGGGAGCCCAGAAGATAAAATTGGAATAATAATAGATATTCTTTTGGTCTTGGCTCAGTCTTGTTTGATTTGTATTATTGTCTGCCTGTGATTTCTTTACTGTATTACGGTTGCCTGCATATCACTGTTTATCCTTCGTCGGTGAGCACTTCGGACTCACCCCTCGCCTGCGGGGTTTCATCCCGTAGGTTAAGTTGTTTCGTAGTTCAGGTACAATGTTCGATGGGTGCTGCTTTCTTCTCCACCTGACTCCTGATCCATACCTCCGCTGCATGTGCATAAAGTCTTCCGCTGCTGTTCTGTTGCATATGATGCTGTATTATATTTCCGCTGCTGTGATTGCTTGTTCATATAACTTTGAGGCTGTTTGTCACTCTGCCTCTGTTGCTTGCTCTTTTCTCTGCTGCTGTTATGTATTGTGAGCTGTGAGCTGCTGAATAATGGTCCCCGTGTTGGGTGACGGTTGTGGTATTTGTTTTCCGGTTGTACATACGGGTTGTTGTACTGTATTCCCTATCAATAAGAATAGTTTCGGCACGTGTTTACTGTGTTATGGTAAATACGGGTCGGGGCGCTTCATAATATCCGAACATACGTACGATATATTATTTTCGGAAAAGGATTTAAAAATGGTTATGACGATGATAAAGAAAATATAACCCGAGTCGGTTTGATATTTATTTTCCGATACAGCATATTATGGCATATCAATTACTGTGCATCTTATGTGAGCATATTTATTATTTGTTGTATAGGAGCTGGTACCGAGCAGTTCCTGTGGAACCGGCTTTGGAACCTGTTGAGGATTCCGTAATTGATAATTGGCTAAGGTGAGGATGGATAACCCTTGATATGTTGCCTATAATACTGTCGTGTATTCTTTGATACTTGGATGTGCTTTGGTTGAACCGTTGTGTGATGATATATATTATTGTTGGATATTTGATGATATGGATTTGTCGATGGGTTGTGATTGCTTGATTGGACTGCTGAGATGGTCATTGTTGGTTATTTGACTACTATGGTTATTGTTTGCTATTGTTGGACTGTGTTATCGGTTCTGTGAATATTGTGTTGTAATTGATGTTGAACTGTTAATTGTGAATAATTGGTGTTATGAAACTGTTGATGGATTGGTCTGTTGTATAACTTGAGTTAATAGGAAGTTGGATAATTGTTTGACTGTTATGGATATTGTGATTGTTGTCGATAGGCTGTGTTGTGACTGGATAATTGGAATAAACTGTGATATGGATATTTGGGAAAAAAGAAATGGAAATTGGAAATTGGAAATGATGATGATTTAATTGTCACATGGAAAGTAGTGGTACCACTAGATGGTTATAGGCTAGTTCTGTGGTGTCATGGCCGGTTTCTTGGTTATGGGATGTTGATCCCAGTTTGGTTTGGATATTGGGATGTCGATCCCGGATTGGTTATGTTATTGGGATGTTGATCCCAGGTTACGTTTGGCCTGGCATCCGGAATTAGTTAATAACCAGGTACGACTCTAGCTTGTCCAGTGACGGTGCTCGGATATTAAAATTGGAAAAGTTAATGAGTGAGTCGTGTCTTTTGGTTTTGGGTTTGGGATGTCGATTCTTGTGTTTTGGTTTTGGAATGGATATGACTTAATTGTCACGTGGGAAGTAGAGGTACGACCGGATGGTTTGAGACTGTTTTGTGGTGGCCATAATCTGGGTTACTTGTGATGGGCATGTTGATGCCGGTATGATTGGGATGTTGATCCCTGAGATTTGTTATTGGGATGTTGATCCCGGGTTCTTTTTGATTTGGCACCAGGAACAGGTTGATAACCTGGTACGACCCTAGCTTATCCGTGACGGGGCCCGGAAGATAAAATTGGTAATAATAATAAAATATTCTTTTGGTCTTGGCTCAGTCATGATTTGGTTGATTCTTGAGTTGTCTTTTGCTGGTATTTTCTTCGAAAGTATTATGGTTGCCTGCATATCTCTGTTTATGAAACGCCAGTGTCCCAATTTATTAATATAAACTATAAGTTAAATATAAAATGACCAAATTGCCCTTATCATTTTCGGGACACGAAAAATCATCAACTAAAACACCGTATCCCAAATTATCCATTAAATTAATTATATCATGTGAAGTAACCAAAATACCCCTCTACCCGGGATACGATAAAAATCAAGATAATCATTAATTATGCAACATATAGACAATACATTATATCAAAATAGAGTATGCAGCGGAAGACAAATACATATGACAACACGTATGCAATGAACCCTATGGATCCGACCCGAGGAGAGGATAACGCCGCCACCTGCTGGTATGTATCCCTGCTCAATGAGCAGTTAACCTGAAAAAGACTGTGAGGGGGTGAGACCAACCACTGTCTCACCACAAACAAATAAACCAATAATATACAAATACAAATCAACCACAAACACCGGCATCAGGCAGTAGCAATCATAGTGCACAAACAAGTCACAATGCATATCACAAGTCATCAACAAACTTCAAACCATCACTTATCATTACTTATATTATTATCGTTGTATTTTATTATTATTAAGATTTAATATTTTATTAGGGCCCTCTACTGTGTGCGTCGAGCTCGGTCCCGTCTCATGAGACAACCAGGGCATAAGCCCAATATAATCAGGGCAAGGCCCAATACAATCAGAGAGAGAGAGAGATAGACAGAGAGAAAGAGGGAGGTAGAAAGGGGGAGATAGAAAGAGGGAGGTAGAACCGGTCATCACAGACCCATATGCTAAACCGCATATACCATGCCATCCCGCATGAAATCCCGAGGGGTATCACTTCCCGCTCGAACCAACCGGTCAACAGCCCCACAGTAGAATTATTATAGTATATTATTCTCAATTATGCTTAAAGAGTTGTGCCATACGTTATGATCAAACAGGATTGTGTGGTTTAATATCTTATCCTCAAGTCACCACACGAACCACAAAGTCATATATCATTTCTTAATCATAACAACATATCATGCTCAACTAGTATACCATATCATATAGGCTCACAGTTCACATAATTAGGCACTCAACAACAAAGATATCATCATCATGATACACCGTGCAACAACAACATCAACACAACAGGCATACACACATACAACTTTAAATGCCAAACAAATGTTATCACTTAATGAACCACAACAAATAACCGAGTATTGTAGGCAGTACGCATACAAAGGTTTATATGTCCTCACCTGGATCATGTAGAAGCTAGAGCTCTATCCATCTACTCCTTAAGTACATCCAGTGCCTAAACATATAGTCACATGTACCACTTAAACATACATATAGTCACATGTACCACTTAAATAATCATTCAAAAGACAAAGAACGCAGGCATGCTGTGTACTTAGTTATATAAATTTATCGACCACTATCCTCAACCCGACACGGGATAGCAGACGAACTAAGAACTAGGCCCAAAATTTTAGTAAAACCAAAGATCCACCTAAGAACCAATTTAATCAAGTTCAATAAAATGTCAAGTGTATAAGCCACAGCCTCAAAGCCAATGTTAACCAATTGTCCTATGTGATAATAATTTTTTTTACAAAACTTTCAGCAATAATGTTATGAAAATCCCATGAATAGAAATCATGGTTCCATGGCGCAATACTCTAAAACAAGTCCATTGCACAGGAACAAATCCTTTTGGTCATAAGCCTTGCATCACCGATGGATTGAAAACAATTTAAATGCCACGTATATGATCAAATGATGCAAGAATTCATAAACATGTGTCTGCTAACTCGAAAATATTAAATAAAGATTTAATGAAAACTAGATCATTAAATTCACAAGGAGTCCACGTGAAACGCACCACCCTCTGCACTTGTAACCAATTCACACAAATGGTAATGTTGCTTCCCAAATATTTAGTGTGTAAGAGTTGACCATATGTGCCAAAAATATGCGTTCTGTTCAACCGACAATGTCAAGACAAATAGGCACTTGTTTTATTTGTAAGTGTTCGACTCGATCGGCAACAAATAATTGGCAATCCTGTTTCATATGAAGGTTATGTCTGGGAAACGATTAACACAGAACCAAAAATTACTTCAGAAATAAATCTTTCTTTTTAGTATATTAAATGTTCCACAACCGCTAATACATTATGCCACTTACTATCAAGTTACAACTTTACAGCCAATCACAATTTAAATTCCCAGCAACTGCAGGTGGTCCTTCACTCTAATTCAACACTCACAAACAAAAGAACGATGAATAGTGAGTCGTGAAACCTTACCCGATAAAGGACTCGACCTGAACATAGAATCACGACAATGGATTCCGTCCACCAGCAAACACCCACACAAGTTTACCGAAACAAAATCCACAATTGAGCACAGCCTGGGTTCAACACGCAAACCGACACGATCCCGTCATCAATGAACCCAGACTCACCACCAACAACCAAACCCACATTCATAATCCAAAAACCCAATTAGAACAAAGGCCCGAATATTAACAAGAACAAAAGAGAGAGAACCAAGGGGGAATAAGGAAAGAGGAGATGGGCATTACTGGCTCACCGCAACAACGTGAATGGTGGCAGCAGTTTCTGAAGAAGGCAAAAGAGACGAGAGTGAGATGAAAAGAAAAGAATGGGGATGCAGAAAAGAAAATGAGGAAAAGAGAAAAAAAAAATGAAAGTCATGGTTGATGCGGCTCGAGGAGAAAAAGAAATGAGAGATTAAAAGTAAGGTTTTTTTTTTTTTAACTAAAGCTCACACCCTAATTCTCCTACTAACCAAAACGATATCACCTTGGAATGTCCTTAAAATTGCTTTGTGTCACAATGTAGGAACCAAAAATAATTTAGTATTTTATGTCATACTCTCCCAGAACTACTTAGTATTTGGTCAATACTACAAACACAATTTAATTTTGGAAGGACCTCAGTCTTGGAATTAATCCCAACATAAAATATCAATATCATTAGAAACAACTTAATGAAATTTAGTAGAAACAAATTCCCCTGACCAATTTTTTTTTAAAATTCCAAAAAGGTAAAATTAGGAAAATAACTAAAAAAAATTATGTAAATAAAAATAATTAGAAATTCGGGGCGTTACAGTTTATCCTTGGTTGGTGAGCACTTCGGACTCACCGCTCACCTGCGGGCTTTCATCCCGTAGGTTGGGTTATTTGTGGTTCATGTATGATGCATTACAGACAGGCTGCGGCATTATCCCTCGGGCAAGACTCGGATCCATTAGATTGCATCAGGTTTTGCATATGGTGTCTTGAGATTATAATTGCTTCCGCTGTGCTATAATTTGGGTTCCCGGGTTTGGGTGATGTGTTTTGATGTTGGGCCGAAGGGCCAGATTTTTAATGTTTATTTTAATTACATTGGGCCGTTGGGCCGGTTTCTCTGTTATATTCATTGATATTATCTTTGGGCCGTTGGGCCGTGTCTCGTGTTGTATTTACTGTTGTACAATTCCGGCACGTGTTTACTGAGGCTGGTAAATACGGATCGGGGCGTTCATATTATTATTATTATTATTAAATCAGAGACCCGTCTCTTTACGAAAAGAGGAAATATTATGCCACGTGGCAATTATATGTATGACATTTTCTCAATTGATCCTATATAATTTAATATGATAATACTTTCTCTATTATTTAGTAAATATTTTATAAAAAAATCAATGTTTCATTCCTAAATTAATTGGGAACCCTTTGAATTCTATAATATTAACACTATTATGGGTTCTTTTTATTTAGACAATGTCGTTTAGAATTTTTTATATACTATGTCTATAAATAAAGGGACAGCCATACATGTTATGAGTCACATCTCTCCTACATCCTCTCCATCCTCTCCAATCTTTCTCACTATTGTTTCTATTATTCCTCCATATTTAGTTGAAATTAAAAATCATGAGTCGTCCACATTGAAGGAAAATTTCTGAAGACAAGCTATAAGGTAAATTTAAATTTTATTTTCCTCCATTTTTTTATAAAAAAATATTAAAATAATATATTTTTTTATATATTTTTTTTTATATCACTACCTAATCCGTAACTAGTATGTTTTTGTTTTACCGGATTGGGTAGTATATGATTTTTCCAAAAGGAGATAAGCTATAAATAACACTGGTAGCCCAACGCAATAACGCCATGGACCATTGTTGCCAAGTCCCCTTCTTCTTCTTCTTCTTCTTCTTCTAAGGGAGTAGGAAAAGAAGCAAACGGAAGCACAAATCCAAAACAGCACAAAGCACAGGCAACAGGCACAAGAAGAACACTAAAATGGACACAAGTAGGAGCCTGAAAGCCTTAAACGCCATAGCCCCTTCTTTGAGTTTCCACTCCTGGTCAAGACCCTCTCTCTTTCTCCCTTTCTGCATAACCCGGTTCAAGCACCAGTTTTGCCGCCCAGTTTCCCTCCGCCAACGCTCCTCCCCTCTGTGCTCTCTATGTAATGATTTACTCGCCACCAACCGCTGTGCTTCTGTTTCTGTTTTGGGTTTGTTGTAAGTGTTTTCTTGTGGGTCGCAGCTGAAAATGGAATCGGGAACTGTCTGCCTCGCGGGGTGGGCGAGGGCGTCAGTGAGCTCTCGCGAAATAAGCTGCTTCAAGTGGTGTTGGTTTCTCCCCAGGTACTCTAATTCTGATGCAATTTTTCTATTAGTTTTTCTCTGAATTGGTTGCTTATTGGTTTAGCACGCATCCGGATATTGTGGCTTGTCTTGTTATAGTTCATTTGTGAAACCCTTATGTTGTCATTCTGCACCAGCTTCTGTGTTAATGGAGTGAGTGCTTATGGTGTTGTGGTTAAGTGGCTGTTATGGAATGTGAAAAGTACCTGCCACGTTGACGACTGATTTTGTATTTTATGGATTCGAAGTCGTTAGGGCCTCTGAAATTTTCACATGAGATGCTCATTGAGCCTGCTACTTGTCGGTCTGTACAATTTGCTTATATGATAGTCAAGTGGTATGGTTAGTTCTTATTTTGTGGCATACTTAGTTACCAGTATGCCTGTTACGCCTGATACCTGACTGCATAATGCAAGTGGCTCTCTGTAGATCTCAACCTCATTTTCCCACTGCAACTGCTATGCTGGAACTAAAGGAGTTATGATACTAGTTGAAATTCTTAAAATTTTAACTTTGTTGTTTCCCCTGCAATATTCCAACAACAATGCAGCATATCTCATGAACTTACCTGTTGGCCTAAAGTCAGTCTTCGTGACTAACATTTCAACAGCTGCTATTCTCGTGCTCCTCTTTAGTGTGGGAGAAGCAAGAATTCTGATACAGCTCGGCAGGATACTTAAAGCAAGTTGAGGTTTAGTCTTTGGTGCATATTAAACCCTTCCCATTTTGCTAGTTTCTTTTCTGCTAGCTTTATGGGATCATTTTCATGATACAGTTCTGACCTTGGAGAATGAAATGTTTTTTTTTTTGTTGAATCAAATATCAACATAAAGTTTGCAATGTGACGCTCAAGATGAACTGCCTCTATCCACTGTCCTCCATGGTAAAACTGAATTTACTGTTTCCAATTGGCTGTTGGGTTGTTATAAGGAGTTTAGTTTTTGTTGGTTCCAAAAAGCATAAGTACTTGTGTTCAAGTTGCAAACATATTCTTCTACTAACATAGTTATTTATCAGTTGCAAACTGGCTTCCCCATATTGTTTTGGTGTTGTTGGCAACACAAGTGGAATTTCCCAATATATTTTCTTTTGGGTTGCTGACAACCTCAATTTCTCAAGGCTGGCATTGAGTTTTCTGTTGTCCTTGACAGATTCCTGGAAACACAGGTTGCATTGCAAGAACATGTGCTGCATCAGCTGTTGGGCTACACTTAGTTGGAGTGGGTATCATCAATTGTCCATGGAGTTGGTTATTTTGCATTAAGCTTGTATCAACGGAAGATTAAATGATAAATCTCTTCACAAGAATTGTTTACACTTTTTGCAAATTCTTATCTGTGTCTTCCTGTTTCAGCCCTTAGGATTTCAAATTGATGATACAAAACTAAAGCGTGCCGGACTGGATTACTGGCCGTATCCTTGCATATGTCCTATCTGTGGAGTAGCTTTCCACAACATTCATTTTCGGTTGCTTATTCCCACAACATTCTGGCTTTTTTTACTGTTTTTTCTTATGTTCTTCAAAGTAACAGGGCTTCTTCGTCGCTGTTTATGTTTTTCTGCCTCACGTCGTGGTTTAAGAAGACAATGGGAAAATAGATTGCACTATTTTTTACGGTTAATTTGGCTGTCTCTATATGTTCCTTCCTACCATTGCTTTATTCCAATCACAACATAGTCAACCAAACTGATGCTTCATGTTTGTAGTTGGTACGGGCGAAGTCGAAGTTTCACCTACCATTATCAGTTTTAACTTTGTACAGAACAGTTTCCTGTTTTCATAATTAACTCAGTTTCTAGATATGTGGTTGTGAAAGTTCATGACTCCTGGGCTGCATTTCGGGACTACTTCCAGCAACAGGTTTTAGACGATTCTAATAATGGATTTTGGAAGTCTACTTTTCTTGCTTTGACTGAAACATGTTTCCTGTCTTTTGATGAAGGAAGGGGATAAACGCTTGCTAGCATTTACTAAAAGAGGTACAAGAACTCATTCAGTAAGTCATCCATCCTGTTAATGTCCTACAAGTCACAATGTTGACTTTTCCTCTTTACTGCAACTTCTTTAAAAAGAATAAAAAAGTGATGATATGATAGCCATTGAACTTGTTAGATTAACAGTACAATTTGTGATACTCTGCCCTTTTTCTCCTTTTTTTTTTACTAGTCGGTGTTGAAGGTGGGACTCGAACCCAAGACCTCACCCCTCTTGCTTTTGCAAGAGTACCAATGCGCTACAAGCCCATTGGTAAAAGAGGGATGCGACACGATTTTTTCCCTTTATTTTGTGTGTTATTCTTGGAACTGTCTTCTGTCAAAACAAGTGCAAGTATCTCCTTGAACTAGTTAAATAATTGGCGGGTAAATGCATATATTGCGGTCCGTACTATTTAATTTGTCCTTTTTAGGGGTTTGTATAATTTTATGTCCCTTTTATATACCCATACTATTAGATACCGTCCTTTTTAGGGGTTTGGGTCAGCCCCCATCTGACGTGGACTGCCCGGGCAGCGACTTAGTCAAACACGCGCTAAACGAACGACACGTGGCAGCGTGTGTCTTAAACACGTTGACAGCAAGGCATGTGGGGCCCACCTCCCATATTTCCTTCCAAAATTCTTTTTTCCGTTAATTAAATTTTTTATATTATGTTAAAGAAATAAAATAAATGAAATTAAAAAAAAAAGGCTAACCTCCAACGATCAAAACAACCAGCAGAGGCGCCATTTAATTAGAAAAAAAAAACAATCGCCATCATCATACCATCGACTCAACCAGCAGAGGCTAACCTATCATCGCCATCATCACTTCTCCTTCTCTTCCTTTCTCTTTTCCATTCTCTTCCTCTTCCCCTCGCCATCACACCTCTTCATCTTTTCTCCTCTCCCTTCGCCGCCTCTGGAGTTGCCCGCTGCTCTCCTCCTCTCTAACCCGCCGCCGCCGCAGTCAGACCAGACCGCCACCAACTCTCCTCTTCCCCTAAAACTTGCGGCCATCGCACCTAACCCTCTCTCCCTCTCCCGGATCGCACACACAGTGCCGTCAGTCGCGCCCCGTCGAAGCCATCTACCGCCTGTTCTTCCCTTCCTCTCCTCAATTCCTAATCGCGACGGCCGACCTCCCTTCTCCCTCTGCAACACAAGCCGCTGCTGGATCATCTCTGCAGCAAGAGTTGCCGCTGCTGAGGGTAAACCAACGCGCCCCCGATCTTCCGCTCGTCGCCGCCTCTACATGGTTGAATCGGTAAGACCTGATGACGCCCTTCTCCTCATTCCTTCGCTTTTCTTTCTTTTCCGTTTAGTCTGATTTCGGTTGGATTGGACTAATCTGGTCTTGTTTGTGGTTTGTTTTTGGTTGTTTGTGGCTCTGTGTTGTCGAATCGGGGGTGGTTTTGGTTGTGATGTCTTTGTTGGTATTGCTATGGGCGTGGGTAGTCGTGTTTTGGATGGTGGATATTGTGGTGTGGTGGAATACCGGTCATCGGTTGATGGCCGTGGCCGTTCGGGGTTTTATTGAGCTTGGGCTGCTCATTGTTTTTTTTTTGTTCTAATTAAATGGATGCTAGTCGTTTTGATCAGTGGTTAGCCTTTTTTTAAAATTTTATTTCTTTTATTTCTATTATTAATAAAAAATTTAATTAACGGAAAAAGGAATTTTGGAAGGAAATATGGGAGGTGGGCCCCACATGCCTTGCTGTCAACGTGTGTAAGACACGCGCTCACGCGCTGCCACGTGTCGTCCGTTTAGCGCGCGTTTGTCCCAGTCGCTGCCCCGGCAGTCCACGTCAGATGGGGGGCTGACCCAGACCCCTAAAAGGCACGGTATCTAGTAGTATGGGCATATAAAAGGGACATAAAATTGTACAGACCCCTAAAAAGGACAAATTAAATAGTACGGACCCCAATATATGCATTTACCCAATAATTGGCCATCCAAAGCAACATGTAAGCTATCATCAGCTCCAGAGTAATCATGCATGATTAGGTGCCATTTACTAACCATTGTTAGCAACCTTTGGGTTTTCCCCTCGTTCAACTGCTTATCGGATGTTAATGATTGGCTTCATCTTGCATCAACTTTGCAGGATTATTCCTATAGAAAGGGTGATTATCTGATATTTGGCTCAGAAACATGCGGGCTACCACCCGAAGCCTTACTAGACTGCAAAAGCAACAAATATGGCGGTGGAACCATTCGGATTCCGATGGTTGAAACTTATGTTAGGTGTCTGAACCTCTCGGTGAGCGTTGGAATTGCTTTATATGAAGCTTCTAGACAGTTAAACTACGAGCAGCTTCAGTGCCCTCCAGAAAGTTGTGTTAACGGTGAACAGTCATTTATCACCGAGGATGTTTTTGCTTAATTTTTCCCTCATGACCAGCTTCTTGCCATTCAAACTAGTAGTAGCTAGAATGAGTCTTTTGGCTTGACAACAAGCGGAGGAGATAGAACATTGAATTCCAGACCAAAAGAGAATGATTGTGCCTTTAATATAGCTTCAGAATCTATTTGATAACCATTAAGACTGTTAGGTACTGCCCAAAAGTTCTAGCTTCCTGAATTATATCTTGCCCCTTCTTTGTATGATGGGGATAAATTTTGACAAATGTAGTTATACCTCATATCTTCAATATAGCCATGCTTACGAACTGAGCTGATTGTACTTTCATTGGCATGGTGAAGACTTAAGCATGTCTTAAGACTGATCTCTGGGCTAGACATTGCTTTTTTACTTGTTGAACAAAAGATCATTCACGAGTGACTATCTCTGCCTAGAGCAATTTCTGTTGTCTGGTCTGTGGATACAATGTCTTATGTGGTAATACATTTTCATAAATTGATGCACGCTAGGATTTAGTTCAATTTTGTCTCAAGATAATGTGAGGTCTAGATAGAGTTAAGTAACCTATGAATTTAGACCATCCATTTCCTGTTGACATCTTGTCTGCAAACTTTAGTCATGGCAAGTCACAAGCTATGCTTGAGACAAAACAAAAAAAAAAAAAGAGTAGTTACAAGCTATGCCATTTCCAGCGAGTCAAATGACGAGTCGTTGATTTAGTAGGAGCTTGAAATTTCCTACCCCTTTTAAAAATTCCAGCAGAGAGCAAACATAGAAGGGAGGGAACCTTGTGTGGTGGTGATACTAGCAGCACCAAACGGCATGACATTGTAACTACGGGGACTATAGTAGATATCATCCCGAGTAAGGTTAGATGGACAAAATAAATGTAAGCGACCTCCTAATGTTGCGATAATTACTCTCAGAAATGGATCCATATAGATTATCACTATTTTGTGTCAAGAGCAAAAGGATTTCATTTCATCTACTGCAGATCATAGTTAATTACAGTCAAGTAAATTCGGGCATCAGCAGCTCTATTAGCTTTTCTACTTAGTAGCTTTAGAACTCACTTCATCAAAACCAAACCTTGGAGATGAGACAAAATAGGAGCTATATCCATATCAACCTGCATATCAGACATTGCGTCGACCCAAGTTCGCAGCATCTGATTCAAAAACCATGGGCAAAAGCTTCCCTCACAGCAAGAATAAGCCCTCAGGCTTCCCCAACAATAGGTGAAATACCTCTGCAGGAAGTATGTGATCAACTACAATAACTGCATGCACCGTTGGAGTCTCGCATTACCATTCCAATACCAATAGGAGAAGTAGCATCCAGAAATGATGCATCTGTATTTATCTTTATTCTCTATGGAGCCCATTGGTGGAGTAGACCATCTTATGGCCGGTTCAAATAAAGTTGTCAAACTAGGCTAAGAATGTCGCCCAACCGCAGTGTTTCGTGCCTTTCCAAATCCCCCATATATTTATAGTAAATAGGCAATGCGCTCAAGAATGAAACACCTTGCATTTGCTCATTCACAGTCTTGAACTAGTTCACACCACCAACTCCAAAGGTCAACAAAATTGTCCTTCCTCGCTCGGTCTATAAGCCGGTCTGGCTAGCTAACCAAGTTGATCGATCTTGCCTGATCATAGAAAAGGAGAGCATGGGCACTACTCTCAGGTTTGCACCTTAATTACAAATAGGGCATATGTCACTTGATGCAGTGTGTGGTCCTACCTTGAGCTTCCCACAGATGCTTCCAGTTTAGTATATATTTGACCTGATGTTGAAGGTCTAGGATTCAGCAAACCCTTGCGGAGGCAACAAAGTCTGTAGTAACCTGTAAAAACACCAGACTTGGTAAAGTGCCAGCCAAGCTAGCTGATCTGCACAATTTGGGTTGCCAAGTGGGATTAGTTCAATAGCTTTCCTTTCAGATTCTGGAAACATGGCAATATTCAGCAATCCTGAGTTCCAAGAATGCAAGCCAGCAATGAGGTCCTTGCGTTGTTAATAGAACAGTCAGGAGGGGCGTGGGGTGTTGATCTTGAACATATCAAGGGTTGGAATGGAACCCAGGGGTCCTCCCAGATGTTTACGTACTTTGCTGTGTACCCATCCCATGATATGATATTCCACCTCACCCAACTTTCAAGAACACTCCTGCCTTCCAAAAAAACACTCCTAGCCCCATGCCCCATGAAAATTAGAATGAGGAAAGTATATACCCTTAAGAATGCGTACCCAAAGCTGATTAGGAGGGTTGAGGATTCTGGTTTATTCTTTTTTCCGTTGTTAGTCTAGGTTTAACAAACAGGTAGTTCCAAAGTTTATGGTCGAATAACTGCATCCAAGCGCTGATATAAACTACTCATGACAAGAATTTTAATAATTTTATTCCTTCCTTGCCCGATTAAAAAAAATTAGTGGTACATGTAAAACATTTATTTACGGTCTAATAGATGAAAGAATTATGGGCATTAATTTGGAGCTTTATTTTTATTTTATTTTTTCATACTAGAAGAGCATCTCGTCGACACCAGACTAATCTCTCCCGGGCTTCGATCGGCACCTGTTAAGTTGGGCACCCTACCAACTGTGCATGCTCCATTCACATCATCACATAATAGAGCTTTAATTAATTGGGATTAGGTCCTAGTTCTTTGAGAATTAGGTCCTAGTTAGTTTCAATATGGATGAAGTACAGAAAGCTGCTTTGCTATGATCAGCAAGTGATACAGTCTGTCAATGTTATTAATTTATCATGGGAACTATCTTACATCAAATGACTAAGATATTGATTAAGCAGTACTGTCCCTTGTTACAGCCCAATAGAAAGACAAAACAACCCAACCTGACACTATGATGCGGCCAATAATGCAGAAGATTACACAAGTAACTACCAAATCGCTCCACCGACATGTTACACATCCTTTTAAAAACCATCCAAAATCTCATGCCATTGTCTCCTTTAAAATAAGGTGAGGTTTTCCTACCTGTTGACGACCTCACAGTCACATGAGATGTTCCAATTATTTACTAATCAAGAGACGCCGCTGCCCCCACGTTCTGTCATGATCAAGCTTTACATCATTACATGTATGTCGTTTGGCTAGGCCATTCTTGCATGCGTTTGCATTTTTTTACCATTTTCTCACTGCCAACTTCTGGGATTTTTACAAAAACCTGGCAGACTTTGCTTCTGTTACTGTCTTGTGAGTAAAAACTAGATCTGGTTTCTGATGTTTCATTTCACTGCATCTCCAGAATTCTCTTAGCTTTCTGCATATATAAAGCATGTCAGGATTGGACTTCTGTAACTCGAGTTATGATAAAAACATTAGCCCTGAGTCAGTATGAAATTCCTATGCATCTGGGCTAGATTTATTTAATTACTGCTCCTTGTAGATATGTCGAAAAATTATGAATTTTATATCCTTGCAAAGGTATAAAGTTCAAGTTTCATGTCTAACTAGTTTCACCTCAATTGGATCTCTAGATCTCTCGCAATTGTCAATTAAGTGGCCTGTACTCACTGTAGAAAGTTTCCTTCACTGGACTGCTTTCCAACGTAGCTAAAATAATTTCCTTTCTTTAATAAAGTCGACCTATTCTTGGTAAAAACACTTGAAGTACAAAACAACACAATGCATGAAAACACACATAATATAATAAATACACACATAATTGACCTAAAATACATAGTAAAAATCAATTGAAATAACCATGAAAGATCTGCAAAATTGAGGCACATCATATACACATCAGTCTAGATTTTGATCATACGCAAAACTGATCAGAGGAGTTATTATTTAGTATTTAGAAACCTTACCGTTTGTTATAGTTAAAACTCAATTAGTTTGTAGATTAGGAATCACCATCACAATGCCGTTAAGTAATAATGCAATAGTTTGGCCTGGAGATCTTGCTTAGCATAATGTAATCTCACCTTGAGTACATGCTAGACAATCATTAGTCAACAGGTTTTCGAGT
This sequence comes from Turnera subulata, assembly GCA_028386065.3. Lineage (NCBI taxonomy): Eukaryota > Viridiplantae > Streptophyta > Magnoliopsida > Malpighiales > Passifloraceae > Turnera > Turnera subulata. The sequence continues at coordinate 42,340 of JAKUCV010002470.1, read as the reverse complement.
TCATAATCTAGTATTTTAGAGATTGTAAACTATAAGGTTTGGATGTAGGATTTGGTATTTAAGATAATTAGGTTTATAATTTGACAAACTAGGATTCGTGCAACAGCCTGGGTAAAAATAAAGTCAAGGGGGTATTATAGTTATTTTCTGGTCCGGACGGGACACGACTGCATAATTGAAATTATGCAGCTGCCTTTTTCCTGTGAGCATGTGAAGCTCTTTCTCCACCCTGTGATGCCCGTGACTGCGTGTTTTACTTTCATTATTTTTCCCTGCCTGCAACCCATCACCCAGTACAACCCTCTCCTCATACTCTGTGCAAAAAAACCAGTAAGCTTCAACCTTCCCCTCACTGCCAACTACTCGCTCCTCTCTTGCACCTAAGAAACCAGGAAAAAAAAAGAAAAGAAACCAGAAAAGAAAGAAACTAGAAAAGAAAAGAAACAGAAAAAAAAGAGAAAAGAAAAGAGGAAGGGGGCTGCCGCCGCCCGTGCACCACCTTCCACCGCCATCGCCTCAGCCTCCTCCCTCCTCGCACTGCCTTCGCCGCCACCGCTGCAGAACGCACCACCACCGCGCCTGCACCAGTGAGGTCGACCGCCTTCCTCTTCCTCCTCTTTCCTTCTCCTCGCCGCCAACGCCACCGTACCGAGCTGCAGCAACCCGGTCGCATCTCCACCAGACGCAACCGTTGCCGCCGCCTAAGTTGCCGCCCTACTGCAACGCGATCTGCAGTCGCGCCGTCAACCGCCAGCGTCTCACCGTTCCGTGTTCTGTTCCGTCGCGCCTCGTCTTGGTGTTGCTGCCCGCCTCTCTGCCGTTACCTCGTCGCGCCGCCCGTACCCGTGAAGACCACCCGGGTCCTAGGTGAGCCGACCCGCCTACATCTGGGTCGAGTCGCGGGTCACAGGGCATTGGGCCACGCCTTGGCACGGGCCCATGTTCTGGGTCTGTGTCCTGGCCTGGACCTTGGTGCTTGGGCCCGTAGGCTGGACCTGCTGGGTTACTAGACCTAGTTCATGGGCTGGCACAAATGGCCCAGTTTATTAGAAAAAAAAATAAATGATATATAAATTTCTGGAAAAAATATATTTTGGAGAATATATGATTATATTATGGGAAATATAAATTGGTATTTTGAAAGGTTGAGGTAATTATGATATGAATTATTGCCTTTGAAATTATTATATGGTAAATACTCTTGATATATTATGTATAAGTACATGCATAATTTCCAAGAAAAATTTATTATGGTAAGTAATTCTGGTATGAATATTTTAAGAAAAATATATATATGTTATCATTATTTTTGGAAAAATTATTTTATGGTAGTTATATTTTAATAAAAAGAGAATAATTCTGGAAAATGATAAATAATAATTCTGAGAAAATGGGATCTTAATGGTAAGTATATTTTGGAAAATATATGGTACACCATGTGAGGAATAATTATTTTGGGAATATATATATGGTAAATAATAATTATTTTGGAAAGTACATACTTATGAAAAATAAATATGGAAAGGGTATTATCAAAGTAATATCCGGAATAATATCTGGGTATAAGTATGGTATTATTTTGACACATGGAAATAAATGGTGAATGATGATGATGACGGAATTAGAATTATAATCATATGCATACCATGTTTATGGTGCATTTGTGTGATTGTGTATTTGTTATTAATTATATATAGGAGTTGATAACGAGCAGTACACCGAGGAGCCTGAGCCGGGACCTTTCGAGGACTTTCAGGAATAGGAATCGGCTAAGGTGAGGATAAGTAAATATTTATATACTGCCCGTAATACCAAGTTGCTGTTTGTTTACTATGTGTGTTATATACTAGAATAATTCTTTGTGGCTGTGAATGGCTTGTTGTGTGATGGGTTAAATTGATATTTGATGCCGTTGATGTTGCTGAATTGATGCTACTGTTGATGTTAATGATAATGTTAGAAATGTAGGTATTAGTAGGTTATTACTGTTGTTGTTGACTGTGAAAATTGTGTGAGTAGAGTACCGAGGGTACCAGTATGGGAAAACAGTTGAAATGAGCTTGTATTATCCAGACGAGCGGAGAGGCTGTGAGCCTGCTCGGGATAATGAGATAATGGAGGATAATAGAAATTAAGTAACTAGATGAGGGTAAAGAAATAATAATCTGGAAACACTTAGACATCTAGTAAGTCACAGTTAAATGTTGGAACAGCCAGATGGTAGTCTTTATTTTTATGGTGCTGGGGGAGAGTGTGCTTGGGGTCTGGTCCCTGTCTGTACCAATTATTATTTAGGCGCTGGGGGAGAGTGTGCTTGGGGTCTGCTCCCTGTCTGTGCCAGTTATACGTGGAGGTACCAGGGCGGGGTCCACGGGCTAGCTAGCTTGACTACCAGGCGACAGCCACCATTTAACTAGTGATAGGGGCCCTGATAATAAAATTAGTATAGCGTGTCTAGAATCACCGAGTGTGTTATTTGGGGTTCATGAGAACCTTAGTTAATTGCTGTTGATGTGACTGATTATTTACGATTGCTTGTATATGTATATTTGCTTATGGATTTTACCCGGTGAGCACTTCAGACTCACCCCTCACCTGCGTGACCTAGTCCCGTAGTTTGATTGTGCGTAGCTCAGGTACGTTCGAGGCAAGTTGTGGCGCACCCTCTGCCAGGCCCGGATCCATCCTGCGTTGCATCACTTTTATACTATTGCTTATTATTGTATTGTATAAAGACTTCCGCTGCTTGCATTTTGGTACTCTACTGCTGTTGCTTGTTGTAATAATGTCTCCGTGCCGGGACGAGTACTGATGTTGTATTATTATTACTGTTGGCTTGTAATATTTACCACTATAGTTTCAGTAATGGTATGTGGTCCCATGTGTTTACTGTGTATAACGGTAAATGCGGATCGGGACGTTTTATTTTGGTAGCGGAGCGGGCTGTAGGTCCTTGGTTGTTGTTTGATTGTTTGTGCATATCCTGCTCCACATGTTATAAATATGATACTCATACTGTAATACCCCAGGTACACGCTAGAATATAGAGAAGTATTTGCATGATGAGAACCGGATGTAGCTTGGCCTTCCGGGACGTTCGAGTAGGTTGTATTGGGTATTTGGGAGAAAGTGGATAATGTTAATAGTGTTGGTGTGCATATTAGTATGGGCTTAGGCTCGGTAACATGTGCTGGTATCGGATTGAGAGTAATGGTGAGCATAGGCTTGGCCTAGTGCACTCAAATGGGCTCGTAGTGATTCGATGGCACAGTTGGCCTAATTTGGTGTCCCGAGTGCTTGATTCATCTTATCAGTCAATAAATGGTGGGAAACATTAGGAATGTGATTATTTGGTGTAATAGATTCACTAGAGGCACGATTGGCCAAGGGGATTATCAGTTGGGTCGATTTGGTGCGAAATAGTGCACAACCGGGGCAATGGTGTCCCGTCGGTGCACAATTGGGCTCGATGAGGGTAAATGCGTAATTTGCCAAACCGACCAATCAGGGTTCGACATGTGGATCGGGAATAAGCTGCTGAAGGTGTTTGGTGCAAGCTAGTAGGTTGAGAGGAGGAGAGTAAGCATGAGGTGGAGAGCAACTTGGTGCAAGTGGCACCAAGTTGGCAAGTGTGGCAAGTAGGAGCTTAGTCACCTACTTACCATCACTTAAGGGGTGAAACCAGGCTTCTCTCTCCCATTTTGATCAGACCAAATTCGTGGCTAAGGATAGAGAGAGAGAGAGAAGGAGAGAAAAGAGGGGAAAGGAGGAAAGTGAGCCTAGGGGTTCTGCTCTCGGCCAGACAGACCCCTGGCCACTAAAAGGAGGATTCCGGCCAAACTACCGGTTGGAATTGCGTGAAACCAAAGCCCAGAGTTAGCTAACTTCCATAGCGTTAATTGGGCACCGGTTTGGTAGATTTTGGAGCTGAACTGAGAGAGTTATGTGCTCTCTAAGTTCACTGTTCTGCAGCAGACCTGCTGCAGGAACCCGAGTTGGTGTAGGAGCTATATCTGGAGCTACAGACCTTGTATTTGAGTGTTCTCAGTGGCTATGGAAAGATAAGAGGCAGGGCTACAACTTTGATGTTGATGCCCGAGGTCGGTTCTGCCTCTAGGTTCGTATTCAACCTCGGTGAAGCTTCTGCTGGTGCAGGGCAGATTCTGCCCGGGATGCTGTAAGGGTGATTTGTGTGATTGAATTGTGGATTATGTTCTATGTTTGCTATGTTGGGTTGTGATGTATATTCATGTGTATGTTACAGGGCAGTATGAACCCTAGATGCCCAAGGGTTCCAGAGTGAAGGGATGAATAGCCATGATGTGCCTAATGACTTGGTTGATGTGTTTAATGGTTTGGTAAGTTTGGTTGCATACTTGTGTGATGGCTGTGATGCTTATTGGCTTGGTGGATGATCCAATTTCCTATTGAGATGGCACCTATGGTGCAATTGAGATGTTGATAATGCCTTGGCTTGAGATGAGTCCGATATTCGGGCTATGCATTCCATGCATTCCATTTGCATCATGACATTACATGAGATGGTATGAGATGTTGAGATGTTGGACCTTGCAGTGCTCCTAGGCTGCTTGGTCAATTGAGATGATGGTGGTGTTGTGCTTGGCGCCGTGTGTGGTGGTGGTAGCCAAACTGATATGCCTCGTACGTGGGGCTGTAGGCTAAGAAGTAACACCTGTTGGCAAGGCTACCAGACCCGCAGGTAGGCTAGGTACAACTCCACGATAGCTTACCCGTGGGCTGATCACGGTGATTGAGATGTTGGTTGTTGGATGTAATTTGCCGCTTGTTTGTGTCTATGCTAATGCCTTGTATGTCACCTGCTTATTGAGTTTTATACTCACCCCCCCCATTTCCTCCCATTGTCTTACAGGTGCGAGATTGAGAGTACGGGCAGTAGGTCGATGGGTATAGCCTAGTCGGTTTCCTTTTAGTCATTCTATTGTATTTATTTGTACATGAAGGTTGTGTCTATGTATAGTAAGAGTTAGTGCCCCTTTGTAGCAATGGTTTATGACATTAGAGGATTTGTCTTTATTAATTGGTTTTGATACATTTTATTATCTTTTGTTGCCTTTGCGTTTGTTAGTTGTTGCTTCCTTTTACGCTGCGCATTACTATGTTGGTAACCCGCCGAGCAGAGGCAACGGGGTTTTGGTTGAGGTGGAGAAAGGCCTTTGGGTGTCTTGTGGCACATGGTGAGTGCGCAAGGTACCTGGCCGGTCGCGCTTAGCGGGGGCGTGACAGAATTGGTAGCGGAGCGTGATTATTTTGCAGGAATTTGGTGTCATGGCATTTATGTCGCAGAGTGCAGTAGTTGTAGTGGTGGCGGATGTTTTTGTAAGGATGCTAGGTGTCATATTTGTCGTATGGGTGGAATATATATATAATTTCAAAGCATGGTTATAATGTTCTTGCTAGAGGGGCAGTAGGGTGTTGAGTCTAATGGCTAATACCCATCAAGTTAGAGACCATTGGTTGGTGAGAGACGTGTGTCACAAATTTGTATTTTGTTTATCTTATATGTTGTATTATGTTTGTGACTGTGAAAATATGACATTCTACTGTGAAAAATATGGTTAAAATCTTGCTGAACATATAGTTGAGGCCTTTTGGTTGTGAGCATACTAAGAGTATACAAGTATGCGTGGATTGCCTAAAGAAGTAAACTAGAAGGAAAATGCTCTAGATATGAGAATATATTCATGTGACATGGTTGTTTCTTAGGAAACGTCCGATATGTAATTAATTGTTGCTGACTTCAAATGTAGGCCTAGACGTTATACATGTGGAAAGGGTGTTTAGAACTAGAATTTTGCATTCTAGTTGGTTACATGGTTAGAGCTAAATGGTAATTAACTTGGTTTCCTTTGGTCTAAAGGATGCACATGTATAGGATTATAAAGTTATTTTGGAATGATCAAGTTATAGTTTGAGTTCTTAATCAAATAGAACTGTGATGATGAAGGTTACTATGATTTAAGAGCTAAATTTATGAATAATCATATGGAATGTTTGCATCTTCAGGATTTCAGTTGCATGTGTTTAATACTTTGACACAATTTCCCTTCGAGGCAAAGGGTATGAAATTTTAAGTTGTTTTTGAATTTGATTATTTAGTATATTAGAGAACATCTAAGGGTGATAATTACAATTAAAGTCGTCACTGATTTCGGTTAGCTTGGAGAATTAATGTTATATGTCCGATTGACATGATGTTGCTGACATACCCTGGGTGTTTGGTAACTTGTTTGTTTGATTAACTAAAATTTATCTTGGTGATGGATAAGATGGCATTTTATGATAGGAATAATAACTAAGATATTAGTTATGGAAAGTGTAGTATGGTAAATAATTAAGAGATATTGATGATGAGAGTGACATGATAATATACTTATTTTAAAGTTGGGTTGCGAGGTATTCCCTGGTAATGTGGATGAACAATGGGTCTGTAAGAGTAGATATGAAGTTATGTTATATGTTAAAGATATGATAAGTACATGATTTAGCAATTTAAGGAAAAATTTGGAGATCGTGATTACTGTCGAATAAATGGTTAGGTGCATTTAGCTTAGGTGCTCGAGTGAGCAAATAAGAGTGGTGATAGTGAGTTGGATGAGATTCAGGTTACTTGTTTCATGGATGTTTAATGGGATAATGCATACTGAAGGCTTGAGATGTAAATGTTTTAGAATTGTCTGCAATATGTGCTGTGTTTGTCTTACATGATTTTTGTGTGGAGGAAAAATATTTCTGTGGGGGTAATATGTTTCTTAGTCTTTTGGGGATCTAGATCGTGAGATGAGAGAAACACGAAGAGATGATTATGTTGTCATTGAACTAAGTCTATTATATATAAAATTTTGCTGAAACTACATTTGAGCATGTGTATTACATGGTTTTTGATAATATGCACTCATTGCTTGACATACAGATTTCTCATACTATCTAAAGGTCCATAGCTACATGGTGAATAAGGTATTCATATTTGAAATGTTTATTATGCATCCTTGCTGGGGAAGAAAGCCTATTGTTACCTTATTAAGTACCTATAGTGTAAGTTGAATTGGTTACTGTGTTGTGTTTGAATTGGTTATGATGGTCTTGCGATGGCTTGGTATGCTGCCAAAAAAAAAATTTTGCGGATAAAATCATATGCAGTTTGAGCAATTGAGAATAAAGCATTAGGTAAAGTGAAATAATCGGTCTTGTAAAGTCAAAGGTGTGTAAACGATAGTGGGGTAAGTTCAACCTTGGGTCGATATAGTTGAAGTGAGGAGTTGATATATTGGAGGAAAATTTTCTGAGAGGAGGACGCCTAAGTATACAAGAGTAGGTTTGTAATTTTGTAAACCGTAGCTTGATAGTAACAAGTGTAATGGATAATCTTGTGTTATCTAAGGATGAGTATAGTGTGAAGGAATAGGTTCTGATTATGGAGTTTTGGTTCAGAGCTTGTGACTAAGGTATAATAATGATTACGTTAGGCCTTATAATCGCTTGCAGTAGTAATGAAGGAAGATGATGTGTTATGAACATTATGAACAATTAGCATACACAAGAGTGTAGTTAACCTCTTTGATTTATTTAGAGTTAGATTTGTATTGTTTGGAGTTAGATTGTGAAGTGCTAAGTATGTTGAAGCGCATGAAATAAGTATTGAGCGTTATATATTTTGATAAGTGATTATCTTAATTCAAAAAAAGTTTATGAGAGGATGAGTGAGTAAAAAGGGATAGGAGTGTAGTTTGCAAGTCGTAGCTTGGTATTAGTAAGGGAACGGAAGGTATAAAGGAATAGGTTGCAATTGTTGGTTTAGAGTTTGTAATTTGGCTTTTAAGTTCCTTAAGTAGTAAAAGAGGAAGATGATGTCTATGGAAGGTTGGGTAATTAGTATATACTAGAGTAAAGTTGACATCCTAGATTACCAAGAGTTGATTTGGATTATAGAGTGTTAAGTTGATAAAGTGTGCTGGAAGTCATGAGCATAAGTATGGAGTATTACATATTTTCGAGAATTACGACCTTAAACTCAAAGGAAGTTCAAAGTATCTTCTATTACAGGAAAGAGTTGATGTCAGTAATGTTTGGGAGATGATATTAAATTTAGAGGTCGAGTTATTTAGAGAAAGAGTATGAGTTGAGGTGTAAGCGGAGCTGCACTGCGGAAGCATGGTTGGCTTGTTTGAGATGCAAATAGGCTTACGGTTGTCTAGTTGGCCCGATTGGGATATTTCGGTGGTTTAGTTGGTGTAATTGGTGTACATAGTGCGAGAGTAGTGCACTTTGTGACCTAGTTGGGGCAATTGGCCTGGTTGACAGATTAAAGTGCTAGTGCACCCATGAGTGTGCGAATAGAGCATTTTATGGTTCGATTGGGGTAGTTGACCCCGCTGGTCAATTGGTGCAATTGTGTGTAGGTAGTGTAACACAGTGGAGTGACTAAGACGTAGAAGTTACCAGTGATGAGAGAATGAGTATATGGGTTATAGTAGCTTGTTGAGAGATGTTATGAGAAGAGTTAAGCTGAGACTTGTATGGTTACATTTGGAGGTCTAACGGTACATTGCAAAGTTTTGTTCACTTGGACAATGAACGTTTTTGCAATTACTGTTTTGAAAATATTTTTTTTAAAAGGAATGAATTAAACAAGTTTGGCATTAGTACCGTTTTGCCTATCCATTTGTACTATAATGAGAAGTGATAGATAGTTGAGAGAACTAGAATATATAAGATTCCGATTGAGTTGTCGAGGTAAGTGAAACGGATTATAATGAGATATGACCATGAGAGAGTATTGGATGTATATAGACAAAATGAACATGTCATTTGAAGTTTCTAAGTGAGGAGTTGAGGTTGAAGGCTATGAATTTCGAGGTAAACAAGTTGGAGATATATTAGACTGAGTTATCACTTGAGTACCAGGACTGAAATACAGTGGGAAGAATATGGAGTAATAGAATAGCAAATGAGATTGTTCAGGAAGATGATCAGGAGTTACATATAAAAAGATTTATGTTGTCTTTGAGGTTACGGTAACACCTGAATTTCGAGGACGAAATTCTGTGAAGGAGGGGATGATGTAATACCCCAGGTACACCCTAGAATATAGAGAAGTATTTACATGATGAGAACCGGATGTAGCTTGGCCTTCCGGGACGTTCGAGTAGGTTGGATTGGGTATTCGGGAGAAAGTGGATAATGTTAATAGTGTTGGTGTGCATATTAGTATGGGCTTAGGCTCGGTAACATGTGCTGGTATCGGATTGAGAGTAATGGTGAGCATAGGCTTGGCCTAGTGCACTCAAATGGGCTCGTAGTGATTCGATGGCACAGTTGGCCTAATTTGGTGTCCCGAGTGCTCGATTCATCTTATCAGTCAATAAATGGTGGGAAACATTAGGAATGTGATTATTTGGTGTAATAGATTCACTAGAGGCACGATTGGCCAAGGGGATTACCAGTTGGGTCGATTTGGTGCGAAATGGTGTACAACCGGGGCAATGGTGTGCCCGTCGGTGCACAATTGGGCTCGATAAGGGTAAATGCATAATTTGCCAAATCGACCAATCGGAGTTTGACATGTGGCTCGGAAATATGTTGCTGGAGGTCTTTGGTGTGCAAACTAGTAGGTCGGGTGTCACAAACCAATTGGTCGAAAAACAAGCACGTGGTGGCACGTGCTTGTGCAAGTGGCATGATTTGGGCAAGTGGTGGCAAGTGGGTGCTCACTCACCTACTTGCCCATGCATTAAGGGGGTGAAGCAGGCACCTCTCACTCATTTTGGTCAGACCCAATTCGTGCTAGTGTGAGAGAGAGAGAGAGGAGAAAGAGGAAGAGAGGAGAGAAAGAGAAGTGAGGCTTGGGTGTTCTGCTCTCGGCCAGAGAGACCCCTGGCCACTAAAATGAGAATTCCGGCCACACCACCGGTCGGAATTGAGTGCAACTAAAGCCCAGAGTTAGCTAACTTCCATAGCGTTAATTGGGCACCGGTTTGGTAGATTTTGGAGCTGAACTGAGAGAGTTATGTGCTCTCTAAGTTCACTGTTCTGCAGCAGACCTGCTGCAGGAACCCGAGTTGGTGTAGGAGCTATATCTGGAGCTACAGACCTTGTATTTGAGTGTTCTTAGTGGCTATGGAACGATAAGAGGCAGGGATATAACTTTTATGTTGATGCCCGAGGTCGGTTCGGCCTCTAGGTTCGTATTCAACCTCGGTGAAGCTTCTGCTGGTGCAGGGCAGATTCTGCCCGGGATGCTGTAAGGGTGATTTGTGTGATTGAATTGTGGATTATGTTCTATGTTTGCTATGTTGGGTTGTGATGTATATTCATGTGTATGTTACAGGGCAGTATGAACCCTAGATGCCCAAGGGTTCCAGAGTGAAGGGATGAATAGCCATGATGTGCCTAATGACTTGGTTGATGTGTTTAATGGTTTGGTAAGTTTGGTTGCATACTTGTGTGATGGCTGTGATGCTTATTGGCTTGGTGGATGATCCAATTTCCTATTGAGATGGCACCTATGGTGCAATTGAGATGTTGATAATGCCTTGGCTTGAGATGAGTCCGATATTCGGGCTATGCATTCCATGCATTCCATTTGCATCATGACATTACATGAGATGGTATGAGATGTAGAGATGTTGGACCTTGCAGTGCTCCTAGGCTGCTTGGTCAATTGAGATGATGGTGGTGTTGTGCTTGGCGCCGTGTGTGGTGGTGGTAGCCAAACTGATATGCCTCGTACGTGGGGCTGTAGGCTAAGAAGTAACACCTGTTGGCAAGGCTACCAGACCCGCAGGTAGGCTAGGTACAACTCCACGATAGCTTACCCGTGGGCTGATCACGGTGATTGAGATGTTGGTTGTTGGATGTAATTTGCCGCTTGTTTGTATCTTTGCTAATGCCTTGTATGTCACCTGCTTATTGAGTTTTATACTCACCCCCCCCATTTCCTCCCCTTGTCTTACAGGTGCGAGATTGAGAGTACGGGCAGTAGGTCGATGGGTATAGCCTAGTCGGTTTCCTTTTAGTCATTCTATTGTATTTATTTGTACATGAAGGTTGTGTCTATGTATAGTAAGAGTTAGTGCCCCTTTGTAGCAATGGTTTATGACATTAGAGGATTTGTCTTTATTAATTGGTTTTGATACATTTTATTATCTTTTGTTGCCTTTGCGTTTGTCAGTTGTTGCTTTCTTTTACGCAGCGCAATACTATGTTGGTAACCCGCCGAGCAGAGGCAACGAGGTTTTGATTGAGGTGGAGAAAGGCCTTTGGGTGTCTTGTGGCACATGGTGAGTGCGCAAGGTACCTGGCCGGTCGCGCTTAGCGGGGGCGTGACACATACATACATCTTCATATAGGTAGGACGAGATGGATCCGGCTGAGGGACACCAACATGCCGCCCAACAGCACTTGGAAAAGGACCAAGTGTTAATCGGTCAACCGCATGCCTACGTGGAAGAACCACATGTTTACGATGGGGTACCGGGTATGCCATACCAGATGTCCCTGCAGATGATGCACATGATGACCCAGATCCTTCATCGACAGACAGCTGGGGGACCAGTCGAAGACCCTGGTTTTTACCAAGCTATCTGAGCTTGGAGCTGAGCCTTTCTTAGGAGCGACTGACCCTCGTGAGGCGGACGAGTGGTTACGACAGATCGCCAGGGTCATGCTTAAGATCAAGTGCACAACTGACCAGTGGGCGAACTATGCCGCTTCTCTTTTTCGTGAAGAAGCAGCAACATGGTGGGAATCTACCACAAGAGATCTGCCGAAACCAGTGGTGATGCCATGGGCTGAGTTCACGGCCATGTTCAAGGACAAGTTCATTACTGAAGAATTTTAGGAGCGCATGCAGCGCGAATTCCTGGAATTGCACCAGGATGGTATGACCGTGACAGAGTATGAGAAGAAGTTTGATCGTTTGTCCCTGTATGTTGGAGATCCGGTGGCAACAATCAAAGCCAGATGCCAATGTTTCTAGAGAGGTCTACATCCTGACATCCTTGCTATCATGGGATGTAAGGACTATGCTGGATATCAGGACATGGTAAGGGATGCTCAGAAGGCTGAAGTTACATGGCGTGATCAACAGAAGTATCGCCGGAAGAGAAATACACCGCAAGTTCCTCCTAGTCAGAACAAGAAGCCATATGTACCTGCCGCTAGTGCACCTGCAGCTGGACGAGGACAGTACCAGTCGACGACCTATGGACGTGGTTGGACTAACAACCGCAGAGCTCCGAATGGAGGATCGAGTGGACCTGGAGTGACTAGTTCTGGAGATAACCGCTTCTGACGACTATATCATCGGTCAGATGCTTTCAGTGCAATGAGTTGGGACATTACCGTTATGTATGCCCAAAGCTTGGGAGAGTCAGTAACTCTGCACCGGCACCAACAGTTCAGGCCTCTGCGGCTAGCGTGCCAAGTGGATCTAGAGCTTAAGGACAAGGTCGTGGTCATGGGAATCCTTCCGCAAGGACCCAATCTAGAGCTAACCAAAGCACAACAGTCCCCAGAGCTTTTGTCATCACCGCAGAAGAAGACCCTGATGCTGCCCAAGTTATAGCAGGTATCTTTACAATACATGGTAGTGTTGCGTTCACATTAATTGATCCTGGAGCTACACATTCCTTTATAGCCCAAACCTATGCTATGCAACATAACTGTGAAGATGTATCCCTAGAAAAACCGATGAGGGTTAGATTACCCGCAGGCATCATAGTGAGGTTAGATAGAGTTTGTAAGGATGTGCCGTTAGTGTTCGAGAATGAAACCTTTTCTGCTCGACTCATTGTCATGAACATGGGAGGATTTGATATAATCCTAGGCATGGATTGGTTGTCGAGGTATCAAGCTTTGGTGGATTGCCGAGCTAAGCAAGTGAGGTTGACATCCGCCGAAGGCCGGTCGACTATTTTTTCCGGAGTGGGGAGAACTACAACCACATGTAGAATCTCTGCTACTCAGGGTTACGGAATGAAGCAACATGGTCCAGATGCTTTGCTGACCCATATTCCATTCGAAGAAACACAAGATCCTACCCCGGAAGATGTATCAGTTTTGAGGGAGTTTGTTGATGTTTTCCCAGATGATCTATCAGGTTTGCTACCCGACAGAGAGGTTGAGTACACCATCGAGCTTGTACCTGGAGTTACACCTATCTCGATGGCACCATACAGAATGGCACCAACAGAGCTTCAGGAGCTGAAAAAGCAGCTAGACGAACTACTGGAAAAAGGTTTCATCAGACCTAGTACCTCACCATGGGGTGCACTAGGTTTGTTCGTGAAGAAGAAGGACGGTAGTCTACGGATGTGTGTAGACTATCGATAGTTGAATAAGGTGACAATCAAGAACAAGTACCCGTTACCGAGGATTGACGACCTTTTTTATCAGCTTCAAGGAGCAACGGTGTTTTCAAAGATTGATCCCCGATCGGGCTATCACCAGATCAAGATTTCGGAGAAGGACATACCAAAGAGAGCCTTTCGTACATGGTATGGCCACTTCGAATTCACTGTGGTACCTTTTAGTCTGACCAATGCACCGACAGTATTCATGTGCTTGATGCACTTGGTACTGAATGAATTCCTGGATAAGTTCATTGTGGTCTTCATCGATGATATCCTCATCTACTCCAAAAGCAAGGAAGAGCACAAAGAGCATTTGAGGATAGTGCTTCAAAGGTTACGGGAGAAGCAGCTGTATGCCAAATTCAGCAATTGTGAATTTTGGCTTGGAGAAGTTTCCTTCCTCGGACATGTAGTAGGCGGGGATGGAATAAAGGTTGGTCCTGCCAAAGTTAAGGCTGTGTTGGAGTGGGAGCCTCCTAAGAATGTGTCCAAAGTCAGGAGTTTTCTTGGCCTTGCAGGATACTATCTGAGGTTCATAGAAGGCTTTTCCTTAATAGTCAGTCCCACGACTAAGCTGTTGAGGAAAGAACAAGCTTTTGTTTGGAGCCTGGAGTGTCAACAGAGTTTCGAGGAGCTTAAGAAGATGCTGACCACGGCACCAGTGCTAACAGTACCCAAGCCGGGAGTGGAATATGTGTTGTTTTGTGACGCATCAGATCTTGGGTTAGAAGCCGTGCTGATGCAAGAAGGACGAGTGATTGCCTATGCCTCTAGACAGCTGAGGACTCATGAGAAGAACTACCCGACTCATGATCTTGAGATGGCAGCTGTGATTTTGGCTCTGAAGATTTGAAGACACTACTTTTTTGGAGAGAAGTGTCGAATCTTCACCGACCACAAAAGCCTCAAGTACATCATGACTCAAAAGAAGCTTAACCTGCGACAAAGACGCTGGGTTGAATGGCTTAATGATTGTGATTGTACTATCGAGTATCACCCAGGAAAGGCTGATGTGGTAGCTGATGCTTTGAGCCAGAGACAATCAGATGATGCCTCCACTAGTTACTCGATGTTTTCACTTATCGAGTTAAGGAAGTTGGGTATTGACTTGACAGTGGATGATACAGGAGCCTTACTGGCACACATGAGTGTCAAGTCTAACCTAAGAGGATGGATAGTGGAGTTACAAGATGGAGATCCCGACCTGGTCAAGCTAAAAGAAGGAGTAAGGAGTGGAAAAGAAGACAAGTTCCGTATAGCGGATGATGGAGCACTAATGATTGGGAAATGGGTATGTGTACCCAATGTCAGTAATCTGCATAGTCAGATCCTGGAAGAAGGTCATATGACGCCGTATGCGATGCATCCTGGAAGCAACAAGAAGTATCAGAACCTGAAGAGTCATTTTTGGTGGCCTCGGATGAAGAAGGACGTAGCAGAGTATGTCGCAAGATGCATTACTTACCAGCAAGTGAAAGCCGAACATCAGGCTCCAGCAGGCAAGATGAGATCGTTGACAATACCAGAGTGGAAGTGGGAGATGATCACCATGGATTTTGTGATTGGGTTACAGAATGACTCGGAGGCAACATGATGCTATTTGGGTCATCGTTGACCTATTAACAAAATCGGCTCATTTCCTACCTATCCGCCAAACTGATACCATGGACACATTAGCGAGTAAGTATGTTGCTGAAGTTGTAAGGCTACATAGGATTCCAAAGTCTATAGTCTCAGACAGAGATCCCAGATTCACATCACGTTTCTGGAAGAGCTTACAAGCAGCGTTGGGAACCAAGTTGAGCTTCAGTACTACTTTTCATCCTCAGACAGATGGACAGTCTGAGAGGACCATATAGACATTGGAGGACATGTTGAAGGCTTGCGCACTTAACTTCAGTGGGAGTTGGGATAAGTATCTACCCTTGGCAGAGTTTGCATTTAACAACGGCTACCATTCCAGCATTGGTATGCCACCTTTCGAGGCTCTCTATGGAAGGAAGTGTAGAAGTCCGGTATGTTGGGATGAAGAAGGTATGAGACTGATCGTTGGACCGGATTTAGTCAAACAGACAGTGGACAAGATCCAGACGGTGAGACAGTGTATAAGGGCTGCTCAAGATCGGCAAAAGAGCTATGCTGACAAACACCGACGTGAGATGGAGTATAATGTTAGTGAGAAGGTTTTCCTCATAGTAGCACCTTGGAAGGGTGTGATTAGGTTTGGCAAGAGAGGAAAGCTGAGTCCAAGGTATATCGGGCCATATGAGATCGTTGAGAGGATCAGACTTTTGGCTTACAGGTTGTCATTACCTGAAGAGCTATCACGTATTCATGACTTATTCCATGTCTCTATGCTGAGGAGATACCGATCAGATCCTAGTCATATTGTGGCCCAGTGGATGTTGAAGTGGCAGAAGATCTTACCTACACAGAAGTACCGGAACAGATTCTTGCTCGAGAAGTACGGCAGTTGCGGAACCGTACCATTCCTATGGTTAAGGTCAAGTGGAGTAAGCATTCCGCTAACGAGTCAACATGGGAAGTCGAGGAGCGTATGTGGTCTCAGCATCTGCATCTCTTCACCAGTTCGGAGTGAATTTCGGGGACGAAATTCTTTTAAAGGGGGTAGACTGTAACAGCCCGGGTAAAAATTTATATTTTTACCGGGACTGTAAAACGCTTTGTACAGTAATTTACCATGTAAAAATAATCTTGGGTAATTATTTCAGGGTAAATTATGCATCGGATTCCGAAACCGAGCTCTGTCCCACACTCGGGATTTTTCTGCGGATTTTATGGACCAAAGTTGGAATTTTTCGGGTCCAGGAATCTCGAGAAAAGTCAGGTTTATCCTCGAATTATCGGACCAAAAATAAAGTCAAGGTGTTATTATAGTTATTTTCTGGTCCGGACGGGACACGACTGCATAATTAAAATTATGCAGCTGCCTTTTTCTTGTGAGCATGCGAAGCTCTGTCTCCACCCTGTGATGCCCGTG
Organism: Turnera subulata; assembly: GCA_028386065.3. Lineage (NCBI taxonomy): Eukaryota > Viridiplantae > Streptophyta > Magnoliopsida > Malpighiales > Passifloraceae > Turnera > Turnera subulata. The sequence continues at coordinate 25,948 of JAKUCV010002470.1, read as the reverse complement.
ACTGCGTGTTTTACTTTCATTATTTTTCCCTGCCTGCAACCCATCACCTAGTACCACCCTCTCCTCATACTCTCTGCAAAAAACCAGTAAGCTTCAACCTTCCCCTCACTGCCAACTACTCGCTCCTCTCCTGCACCTAAGAAACCAGGAAAAAATAAAGAAAAGAAACTAGAAAAGAAAGAAACCAGAAAAGAAAAGAAACAGAAAAAAAGAAGAGAAAAGAAAAGAGGAAGGGGGCTGCCGCCACCCGTGCACCACCTTCCACCTTCCACCGCCTCACCCTCCTCCCTCCACGCACCGCCTTCGCCGCCACCGCTGCAGAACGCACCACCACCGCGCCTGCACCAGCGAGGTTGACCGCCTTCCTCTTCCTCCTCTTTCCTTCTCCTCCCCGCCAACGCCACCGTACCGAGCTGCAGCAACTCGGTCGCCTCTCCACCAGATGCAAACGTCGCCGCCGCCTGAGTTGCCGCCCTGCTGTAACGTGATCTGCAGCCTCGCCGTCAACCGCCAGCGTCTCGCCATTCCGTGTTCTGTTCCGTTGCTCCTCGTCTTGGTGTTGCCGCCCGCCAGCAAGCATCATGTCAAATCATCTCTTAACAGATATAACATCCAAAAGCAAACCGATGGTGGAGGAAGCGACGGCTTCAAAGAACAGAGCAACAAGAACGACGTCGTCCACTCCAGAGAGAAAAGTAAAATCGGGGCTGAGGGGAGAAGAGGAAAAAAAAGAAAAGAAAGAGTGGGAGAGATTGAGGGGATTCACGGTTTAGCGAAAGTCTGTGGGAGAGAAACCAGGTAGTGGCGGCAAAAAAAAAAAAATAGGGAAAAAAGAAGAGAGTGGAAAGAAAAGAAAAGAGAAGTTAGGGCTTGAGTTCCAGCCGAGGCCAAAACGACGTCGTTTTGGTCTCTGGCTTGGTCAACTAGCCCCGCTCGGTCAACGGCGTGGTTTGTTTGTTTGTTTGTTTTTTCCTTCCCTTAACACCAAACGACGTAGTTTAAATTAAAACACTATACACTCTTTATTTCACCCCGGAATTCCAATTGTTCTCAAAGAATCCATCTAAGGATTAATCCTTAAGGTAAAATTAACGTTTCTAAGGAAAATAAATTAATAGATACCATTTTCTTGACCAAAAATCCCAGAAATTCCGCAAGGGTAAAATTGGAAATTAAATTTCAAAAATTCCGAAAAAATCATAGAAATTAAATACTGAAAATTTGGGGCGTTACAGTTCTACCCCACTTAACAAAATTTCGTCCTCGAAATTTATAGAATAAGTCAAGCACCCAGGTGCTTAACTAACACAAACAAGAATAATCCGGTATCAAAATACCGTTTGTCGAAACTACCAAGTAGAACCATCATGACCATCAATTAAATTTCCAAACAAGAACTCCGATATACCAAGTCAATCATCGACTTTAGCCAAACATGATCAATAGAACATAACCTCAAGCGCTAACCCAGAGTCTTATCCAATCATCATCAACATCATCAGTACTAGAGTCCGTAAAAAAAAAAACATTTCATTTATCATCACTTAACCAAATATATCCAAATCTTTAAACCAATAAGCATATCGTCAGATACCAGAACCCCAAAATTGTTACCTAAGTATCAGGATCATCACTTCCATTGTGAATTCCTTAAGACCAACAATCCATAATCTATATGTTTTGAACCTCAAAGCATTTCCTTCTCTCACGTCAATTCGGCCAAAATTTGTATAAATCTCGAAATCATACCTTAGGCACTAGAATGCAATCATTACAGAAGTATCACAGTTATAATTCTATACCTTGGATTCCTCAAGTCACAAACATCCATGCATAATTCATACTTATAAATCTATCTCTCGAATCATAATTACCACTTTCTTCATAATACTTTTGATAAAGAACTCAAGTATTACAAGTTCATTCCAACACTTATCCTATCATACTCCAAATGTTTAACTCACATCTCCCAAGACAAGCTCACAAACCTAGTCTTAAGACCCAACCTAAACCTCAACAAGAGTAGTATAATCAAATCACCGTAAAAAGGTCAAACCTCAATATGAACACACTATCAGTACCCTCAACCCGCATATAAGCGATAACTTCAACAACCACTCATGATCAAAACTCTTTAATCTCAGAAACCATCAATTCCTCGAATCTCAACCAACTTAAATACCTCAAGTATCACTGAAAGTCAATTCCCCAAATATACCATTAGATCAACCTCAAATTAATTTAGAAATCATCTCGAACTCCGAACAGGACTTAATCCATAAAATAATTTCTCAAGTACATTCAAAACCTCGAACTCAGATAATCAGACCACAAATAACATGTTCATCAAGATTACAAGAATCATATCAGCAAGCATCATGTCAGATCATCTCTTAACAGATATAACATCCAAAAGCAAACCAATGGTTCTTACTTGTATTGGCCAGTTCTATTTCTGGAACTATCAGACATGTTGCCGTAGGAACGCACCTTCTGGCGACAACACAGGGAGAAGCAACAACGGTGTACCCACACCGACACAAAAACGTAAGCAAAGAATCATGAGTCTACACCGACTCTGATAAGCAGTGGATATTCCACAAAACAAACCTTGCAACAGCCTAGGCTATAAAGGTAAGCCTATCACTTAAACAACAATACCGGGTCACTCCGACCCTCAGCAGGTGCGTGTCCTCCACCGGATCCATAGTACGACTCACTACATGAATGCATATAACCATGCAACAACCAACTCAAAAAGGAGCAGACTATGCGCACAAAAACACAAAGCTTATTAACACATCCCATAAGATCTACAGCCTGCTCCGCTACCAACTGAAACGCCTGTGTCCCAATTTATTAATATAAAATAGAATTTAAATATAAAATGACCAAATTGCCCTTATCATTCCCGGGACACGAAAATCATCAACTAAACACCCGTGTCCCAAAATAACTATTTAAATTAACTAAAGCATGTGAAAAGACTAAATTGCCCTTTCTACCCGGGATATGATACAAATAAGATAATCATCATTTAATTACGCAATATATCATACAATATGTGATACAATTCGAGTATGCAGCGGAAGACAAATACATAAACAAATATGAATGAAATGCACCCTATGGATCCGACCCGAGGAGAAAAGCACCGCCACCTGCTGATATGCACCACTGCTCAATGAGCAGTTAACCTGTAAAAGACTGTGAGGGGGTGAGACCAACCACTGTCTCACCACAAACAAATAAACCAGTGTATACAAATACAAATCAACTACAAGTACACCGGCATCAGGCAACAGCAACCACAATGCACAAACAAGTCACAATGAACAATACAAATCATCATCAGGCTTCAAACCAACACTGATCTTTAATCACTTAATTATCATTGTACTTTATTGTTATTAGGGTTGAATATTTTATTAGGATTTAGTATTTTATTAGGGCCCTCTACTGTGTGCGCCGAGCTCGGTCCCGTCTCATGAGACAACCAGGGCTAAAGCCCAAATATAAACAGGGCAAGGCCCAATACAATCAGAGAGAGAGAGATAGACAGAGAGAAAGAGGGAGGTAGAAAGGGGGAGATAGAATGAGGGAGGTAGAACCGGTCATCACAGACCCATATGCTAAACCGCATATACCATGTTATCTCGCATGAAATCCCGAGGGGTATCACTTCCCGCTCGAACCAACCGGTCAACAGCCCCACAGTAGAATTATTATAGTATGTTATTCTCAATTATGCTTAAAGAGTTGTGCCATACGTTATGATCAAACAAGATTGTGTGGTTTTAATATCTTATCCTCAAGTCCGGGCCTTCAGCCCTCAAGTCACCACACAAACCACAAAGTCATATATCATTTCTTAATCATAACAACATATCATGCTCAACTAGCATACCATATCATATAGGCTCACAGTTCACATAATTAGGCACTCAACAACAAAGATATCATCATCATGATATACCGTGCAACAACAACATCAACACAACAGGCATACACACATACAGCTTTAAATGCCAACAAATGTTATCACTTAATGAACCACAACAAATAACCGAGTATTGTAGGCAATAATGCATACAAGGGTTTATAAGTCCTCACCTCGATCATTTAGATTGCCTTGGAGCTTAAAGCCGTAACCTGTCTCGACATAAAACCTTGTTGCTCTCAAGACATCACCAGTGCCTAAACATAGACACATTTATAACTTAAAACTCACACAAATTGTACCATGAAATGAGTGCATGCACGCTACGTTTTTATATACTATGAAATCTCGGATAACAAACCTTGACTTAACATGGGCTTAAATAAGGATTCGAATCCATTTTCAATTGGTCTTAATATTCAAAGAAAATGTTCGAAAAGGATCTTTAAAGAAAACAGCTTATGGCATAAGAAGCCCAAAGCACAATCGTTTAACACTATACGAGAGTGGGCACAAAGCCAAGATAATAATAGTTTTTATTTAAGAAATCAGAAAAGGAACATTTTGAAGTTCATTAGCACAAAAAGCCCCATTTCAAATACTAGTCTCCGACACAACTCAACAAGATTACCAAGATTCACCATATGCCCGGCCCTCCAAGTGTAAGCATTAGTTATATCACTGACCTTAAGAATCCCTTCAATATGAACTATAATAAAAAAACCCAGAAGCCTTCTCCAATGAATATAGGACCTTATCCACCTTGGCAATGAACAATCTATTTTGAACCTGACCCAAAAGCCAAATTTATAATTTATCTTTGCTTACAAATAAGGATTTAACGAGCTCATCAGAAACCCAGACACCTCTTAAGAAACCAACCCACCATTTTAGCATATTTAAAATATTACCACTACTAATCCATACTGCCACATGCTGACCAATTACAACATGACGACTAGCCATTAATTAATTTCCCAGCAACCACATATACTCAAAAACTTCCAACCTTTGTCAATGTATTATTTAAAAGAACAATTTGTAAACCAGATTAAATCATCTACACAAACATTAACCTATCGATCGAACCAACACAGAATCCCAACAATCCAAAAAGATTCAAAGTTTGCCGGAACTCTTACCGGAAGACACCAGTCGCACTCTCCAAAACGGCCCGCCTCCGTTGAGAAGCACAAACCCGAGCCCAACCAACACGCTGCCGGAAACTCCAACCCACTGCCGGCTATTAACACGCAACCTCGTTGTGAGCATTACAGAGCCCAGATGAGTTGGTGAAGGTGCTCTCCTTGAGGGGGATAAAAAGCATCACGTCCCGAGTTCGAATCCCTAGTGCTGCAGCATGGTAAAGGATTAAACCTTGAAAAGGTGTGGGCTGAGGGATGTGATGTAACAATACCTGAATATAGTGGGTCCCTCGGGGAGAGGGCCTTCACATCTAGAATCACCGAGTGTGTTATTTGGGGTTCATTAGAACCTTAGTTAATTGCTGTTGATGTGACTTGATTATTTACGGTTGCTTGTATATGTATATTTGCTTATGGATTTTACCCGGTGAGCACTTCGGACTCACCCCTCGCCTGCTTGACCTGGTCGCGTAGTTTGATTGTGCGTAGCTCAGGTACGTTCGAGGCAAGCTGTGGTGCACCCTTTGCCAGGCCCGGATCCATACTGCGTTGCATCACTTTTATACTGTTGCTTTTTGTTGTATTGTATAAAGACTTCCGCTGCTTGCATTTTGGTACTCTACTTCTGTTGCTTGTTGTAATAATGTCTCCGTGCCGGGACGAGTACTGATGTTGTATTACTATTACTGTTGGCTTGTAATATTTACCACTATGGTTTCTGTAATGGTATGTGGTCCCACGTGTTTACTGTGTATAACGGTAAATGCGGATCGGGGCGTTTTAATTCGTGATTTAAGATTAATTTTTAAAATTTAATAATTTAATGTGTAGGTTTAATATTTTAAAATTTAAACTTTAGAATTAATATTTGGAATAAAGTGTTTTTTCATCCTTGTATTACACCTCAAAGTTGGAAGTCATCCTTCTATTAAATTTTGGCTTGTTTTCATCCCTCTATTTGTGAATTTTGTCTTATTTACATCCTTGTGTTCGTCTTTTTGGCCTATTTAGAGGGATGAAAACAAGCCAAAACTCATGGACAGAGGGATGAAAACAGACCAAAACCAATACAAGGATGACTTTTAACTTTATAGTCTAATACAAGGATAAAAAAAAAAGCTTTAATCCATTAATATTTAAGATTTAATGATTTAATATTTTAGGATTTAAGATTTAATACTTAGGATTTTAGGCTTTATAGTTTAGGATTTTAGGTTTTAAGAGTAAGCTTCACTGTTTTTGGTTTTTATAATTTTAGGATTTAAAATTTAGGCTTAATGATTCATTTCCCCCCTTAGTTTGTCATCTGTTTTGAAATTGGCCCACCACTTATTTTTTCTTTGAATTTACCCATCAATTAGACATTTACTAGTTGTTTTGGCCCTATGCTCATTGTAACCGGGGTTAGTTGCTGACGTGTAGGTGTTTGTTGTTTTATAATGACACATGTTAAGATTTCACTAGTCTTATAGGAAAAAAAAAGGAGAAAAAATTAAAAAAACAACAACTTTCCTCTTTTTTCACTAGTCTTTTGAATTGTTGGTTAAGAATATTGGATAACATCTTGGCCAAACCATTCCAGTTGGTGGTGAACCCAGAACTACTTTTGCAGTATAAATATTATCAAGAATATCTTTAGATTAAACTTTCAAAGGAACCTTAACAACACAAGTTATAACTACGACAACCACCACCTGAGAATGTAAGGATATTAAAGGTGGCACATCTCAAACATCACAGAGCCCATGATTATTTGGTACAGTTTCCAATTGATATAAGCAAATCTCACGAAGAAATATAAATATTCTTATTTCTTAAATATGCTTGTTCTTGGTAATATACAAAAATATAAAGAAATTTGAAAAACTAATGAGAAAGACTGGCCAAAGGAGTAAAGACACAAGCATGGTTGACATTGTGGCTCACTCGATATAATGCACACACTCTCAGCTATGGCCATGGCCGTTTCTTTCTTTTTCCAGTATTTTAGCAAAGGAAGCTGCAATCTTTTTCCTTTTCCTTTTTTTTTTTTTGTCTCAACTCTCATGTTGCAATTGTCGGCTCGTCACTGCAATGGGTATTGCCAAGGCTGTGGAGGCATCTTGTTATGCTTTGGAATTGAATTCAAGTGACTTGCGAGGGATTGAATCTACCAGTTGGATTTAACATTTGGAGAAGTTAAATATTTTTTTGTCTTTTCTTTCTTTTTTTTGGTGCTATTTTTTTTTTTGGTGCTAGTCTTTTCTTTCTTTTTATAACAGAAGCCAATGAGATCTGGCCAAGTGTCATCATAAACCTTCAATTACCTACATGTCAGCAACTATTCCAGATACAATGAGCAGAGGGGCCAAAAGAGCTAGTAGATGTCAAATTGCTGGGTAAATTCAAAGAAAAAATAATTGGTGGGCCAATTTCAAAACAGGTGACAAATTGAGGGGGGAAATGAACCATTAAGCCTAAAATGTATGATTTAAGGACCTAATTAATTTGAGTTACGATAAGTGGGACCATGACTAAAAATTTTCAATTTAACATTCATAATTGACAAAAAAAACTTATTTGATATAACCTAATTAAAGAAATAGGGTTTGATTAAAGATTTTTTTAAATTATAAGACTTAATTGAAGAATGACCTAACTTATAAGATTCGGGTGAAGGTTTTCACACAATTTCAGGTGCTATTATGCTATTATATATATACATATATAAACTCGTGAGGATCATTTCCCTTACTTTTTCTTAAATATTTTTAATTTGTTATAAAATTGGAGAAGATTTTCACTATTTGATGGAATAATATAAACTTGATCAAGGTAATAATACAACTTTGGTAATAATAATAAACTTTTGATAATAATATGTAGAAGAGAATAATAAATTTAGATGGAGGGAGATTGGAAGAGAAGTGTATGGAATGAGAAGGGAGTGAAGTTTATGGTGGGTTGTAAGTGTATGAAAGTGAAGAAATGAAGGGGTATTTATAGTTGGAAATGGGAGGATAAAAACAAATAAGTATGATTAATTTAAAAGGATAAAATCGAAGGGAAGTTAGGTAAAGGAAGATGATATTAGGATTAGGACAAATGGAATTACGGAGGGTAATTAGCCAAAGAGATAATTCCAAGTAGAAGTTTGGTGTATGGGTAAAGTATTTACCAGGGGTAAATTCGGGTATGGTAAAAATGAGTTTTACTGGATGGTAACAATGACATTCACCATAATTTATTTATATCTCCTCACAATTAATATCAAGTCGTTTGGGTAAAACCTTGTGCGATAAGCCATGCTTTGAATTTCTCTATTATGATTTCCTTTTTGCACAAATACCTATTTTTCAATTGACTGGTTCCACACCATCTGGTGTACGGACTACAGGTCCGAAAAATATCTTGCTTCACTTGCGAGTCTAACACAGCCTTAATCATGTTTCACAATTTGACCAATCATTCTACGCCTACATTGACCTCTAGAAGTAGGTTCATGATCCTCATTTTATTTAGCGCTATATTATAAATAAAACAAATATTTCGTCGACGGTTATTTCACGTCGGTTCCATCACATTCCTGGCACTGTAATTGAGATCTCATCATTTTTATTTATTTCAGATACCTGTATTACTTCTGGAACTTTATCAATTGTGTCAGAAGACCTCTTTTGGAGGACATTTAATATGAACCTCTACTGGAGGCCATCTTTTCTAACTGGGGCCATCTTATCTCTTTTGCTCCTTTCTCTCTATCGAGAATTTTGTTTTCTTTTGAAACCGAGTATATTCTACGCTTCTTGCGTACTTTAGATTCATTTGCATACTATTCTTGTTCTTCTGGAACATTAATTTGGACAGGAACATTTGTAGCTGGTATACAAGATTTGGTCACTTTATGTGTCTGGCACTTGCATATCAATTTTTCTACAAATAAATCATCTTTTGAACTTCAGGTTCACACTAATTTGTTTGAGGATCAACAACTATATATTGATAATATATTTTAATAATATCTTGATCCAGCTGCTTACTTTCTCCCACTGATGTTGGGTAAACTCTATCGTCAAATTAACAAATCTCCAATCGTTAGTCAATGGTTTCAATTACTTTGTAATTGATGGAGATTTTTATACCCAACATCTATTCCCAACCTTCTTTAAGGAGAATCTTTACTATACTGTGGTGGAGCATTATATACTGTATAACCAACGGTCCGAAGATGGGACAATGATCCAAGCACTGGTACTTGGTTAATTTACCCCTCTGGAATACTATTGAACAACCGAACTACGTGTGTTCACAACGACGTATATTTTATGGTAAAAGAGTTTGTCATTATAAAGTAATTGTTACCAGGACGTTAGAATTATCAATATTCCCCCAGATCTATTTGGGTTTATTTCCAATGATATACATTATCCATTAAAGAAATATACCAGCATTATCTAGACATATAGTCTAATAACATAAGTAGGGATATGTACCCGCAAGTGGCTTAATCATCAAAATAAGTGCGCACAATAGACCATCTAGTCGATGCATCGTAAAAATTACCTAGATGGTCAACACGGCGGATTTATTAGTCCATGTACATGTCCCTGAATTATTTCCAAACTTGCTGGTGATTCTAGGCCAATCTCATCTTAGGAAGGCCGTATAATTAATTTCGCAGCAAACAAACACGTGGAAATTCATTGATTGTAAAACTTCTGGTTTTTCAATGAATGACCAAATAAATTTCGTGCATCACTACTAACCTGGGATGGCCCATCCGGTCATGCCAAACAATAAGTCCATGTACCAACTTCAAGTTGGTGCCAGCTTCAGGCTGCTATTTATGTGCCAGCTTCAGGCTGGATATAACAACTTAGGAAAATTATTTACCAGCTTCTGGCTGGTGCATAGAAGCTATAAAACACATATCTATCTGCCAACTTCTAGTTGGTCTCAGCTGCGGGCTGTGCAAACTGTGTATTTAAACACTTAAAATTGCTAGCTTCAGGCTAGTGCATTCCAGCTTCTGGCTGGATATGGTAAGTTTTAATTACTCAATTGCTAGCTTCAGACTGCAATACATGTGTCAATATTAGGCTTATTTCTGCCACTCATGTCGGAAAAGATCAGAATTATTGAGCAATAATTAAAGCAGTGGCAAACTTTTCCAAAAACAAAACCTCGAAGATTGAAAATCTTTGGAGTTTACTGACAAATAATGCAAAGTTTTTAATTACCGAAAAATCTTCTGGATCTTTTCGGAGACAGAAAAAGAGTCCACATTTGAAAAACTGACACCAGGCTGTCTAATCTCAGACTATAAGAAGGGGAGGCGGTTGAGACAGGAAGATGCAGAAAACTCAGAAAACTCAACAAGATAAGAAAAATGCCTTCCCCAGCTACTGTTTTCTTTGTTGAGGGTGCCTCTCTAGGAAGAAGGAATAGGTTAGCTTATAGCATGGTGAATGAGTAGCAAGAGGAATTACCGGATGATCTGGCGAGAATTCCTCGTTTAGTGTTTGTTGATGAACTTTATTCATCTAGGTTCTTTGTAACTCCTATGGAAGAAACATTCTTCCTAGAGGACCAAAGCAATCTAAGGGCTTCCTTTTATGGCTCGGACCAAAGAAACATTCTTCCTCGGGCGTTATGTTTTTCATATCTCATAGACTGCAGGAATTTCAGCTAGAGCCTTCATGTCAAATTTTAAATCAAAGCAGTTATTATCAGGTTTCCATGATGGCTCGGAGCGTCCCAAGGGTGACTGGGTTACCACCTACATGGCCTAAGGTACGACTTCTACTATGGAATTGTAGGGGTATAGCAAGAAGGTCCCAAGATTTTGTGCGTACCTTAAGAGATCTAAAGAATCAGTACAAGCCCAACATGGTACTGATTACTGAGACTTTGTGGCAAGCAGGAGAAAATCATGGTGTAATCCCACTCCAGTTTCCTGCAACGAATCGGTTTGAGATACCTGGAGAAAACAATATTGGTGGCATGTGGTTCTCCTGGAACGACAGTGTTAGGGTCAACATCAACAACGAGGCTCAGAGTTTTAGAGTCAATGTTGTACCCAACAGACAAATAATTATTTCAACTTATGTATGAGAACAATTCCTCTTTGTGAATGTTCTCCAGTTATGGATCCATTATGCAATAATAATATGCATGTTTTCCCTTTGCCATTAAAACCTCATCCAGGGCCATAACCACAATTAATTATACTGTCTTTTAACGGGATCCATAATAATCTCTTTTATTACTGTAAATTGGAGTTTCTGTACTTTTCAAGAGTATCTGCTCTTCCAGAGCGTAAATATATGATCTTCTAGATTATAGTAAAGTATGCGTTCTTCAAGAACATATTCAAACTTATGCTCTTCTGGAGCGTATAAATCTTTTTCTCATTTTTGAGATTGTACATGTTATGTAAAATAGTTGACATCCACACATATAACTCTCCCCTTTGGATGTCAACTTGCATTGTCTCCAGGACAAATGCATGGGCCGTTATTCTACAAACGATTACAATAACAGTAAAGTAAACATAATAAAATAGAATATAACAAATAATAATTAAACAGAACATAAAACAAAAGCTTTCAATAAAAAAAAAATGACTTGCGCCTTCAGGATAAGCAAGAACAATATCCATCTTCTGGTGGTCGTATAATATTCATCTTCTGGTGGGCATATTTTTCTTCAATTTTCCTCAAAGATCTGCGGGATCTTTTAGCAGTAAGACATCCAGTCTTTGCTTTATATTCTCTTTTATTGCGTCTTCGAGACAATTTGCATTTAAATGCATTCAATGCCTATAACAAATTTCTTCCAGAAATTTTAAGGGCATCCAATATTTGTAACATAATTCCAAAATTAAAGAAATAAAAGACTTAAATAAAATAAATAATCATGGGCCTATAATTAATTAGCCCAATTAAAAATCAATAAATGCAAATTAAATATGATGGGTCTTGTATGAGCCCAAGCAAAATATAAATGAAATTAAACCGAAAATTAAATGCAATGGGCCTTTTAATAGCCCAATCATAATTTAAATAAAAACATAAAATATGCTTACTCGATAAATCTTTCAGCAGTAATGTAACAGCCCAGGAAAAAATTTAGATTTTTACCGGGACTGTAAAAGTCGTTTTACCGTGATTTACTGTTGAATTAATCTTGGGTAATTAATTTACGGTAAATCGGGAGTCATTTTTCAAAACCGAGGGTTTTCCCGCGCTCGGGAGTATCTTTCCGACTAACCGAGCCTCAGTTTTCAGTTCCGAGAGTTGAACGACGCTCAGGAGAATTAAACGGATTTTCCGAGCCCAAGTCATATTTTTTTACTCGGGACGGGAAATTACGGTTTTGCCCCCGCCCCTCTTCCTTTTCTTCTTTTCTCTTTTCTTTCTCTTTTCTCCTCTTCTCCCTGTCGTCTTCCTCCTCCCGCCCGTGACTCACCGCCTGCCCCACCTTCCCTCACCCGTGACTCACCCTGTTCCCCTCTTCCTTGCTTCCTTATCTCCTCTTCCTCTCCACCAAAACAAAAACACACCAACACCACTTCTGCCTCCACCACCGTGAGCCACCCAAGACCTCACCACACACCACCCAGCCGCCACCTGCAGTCGTTCCCCGACGCCGTCAGCTCCACCTCTCCCTCCCTTCCTTTCTTTCTTCCTCCTCCATATCCACCCACGCCGAGACCTTCACGCCACCACTGCTCACGCACCGCCACCGCCACCTGCAACCCCAACACCACAGCCTCACGCCGTCGCCTCCTCTTTTCCTTCCCCTCCTCTCCAACGCAGCGGCAGCGCCGCCCGACGCGACGAGCCCGAGCCGCCGACCCGGAGTTCTCCTCTCCAGCACCTCGACGCCGCGAGCCGCCACCGGGTCCACTACTCTTCCTTCTCCTTCGCGACCACCTGCAGCCGACCGCCTCCTGCCGTCCACCCGCACGCAGCCTCGCCGGTTGTGCCGCCCCGTCGCCACCAAGGTGAGCTGTGGCAAAGAGTTAAGCGCGCGGGTCGACCCGTTTGTGACGGGTTGACCCGAATCCTTTAGGGTTTCTTGAGTTTGGGCTTAGGCCTAGGAGTTGTTGTGGGTTGGTTATTTGGGTGGGCTGAAGTTTTTGGTTGGAAGGTTGGGCTAGTGTGGGCTAGGGTTGACCTTGGGCATGGGCTTGAGGTGTTGGGCTGGATTAACGACATGGGTATAAGTTTAAGGGCTGGTATGAGTTAATTGGGTTATTTGATGGGCTGTGGGAGTAGACCTGGGCTTGAGTATTTGGCCCAGTCCGGAAACTTAAAAGAAGAAAATAATAATAATAATAATAAATGTATAAATACAATTCTGGAAATATAAAATATATAAAGTAAGAACTATAGTTTTTCTGGAAAATATAAAAAAAAGGGTATATGGGTATATTTTGTAGAAATAAAAGAAGTAACTACTTGATATAACATTTTCAAGGAATTAAAGTAATTATAATATAATTCTGGTAAATGCTTTTAAGGATATATATATGTATATTTATAATTCGTATTTATTTTCAGAAAATAAGTTTATATGGTTATATTTCTGGAAATGGAATTTTCTAAAGATAATAATATTTGAGAATTATACTTTGGGAAATATAATAGTTCTTATGGAAATATTATGGAATATATATATATGTTATAATTTTCAGAAAAATTATAGTAATTATTATTTTGGATAATTATAGTTATTTTATGAAATTATTTTGAAAAGAGTTCTAATTAAAGTATGGTACCGAAATTATATTCGGAATTACGTACGGGTAATTATTTTCGGTAAAAGATAATAATAACGGATATGAACCGGGATGGGTTTATTTCGTAATATTGGCATCATAGAGTACCGAATTTGTGCATTTATGTGTATGCATTGTTTTGTTGTATAGGTTATGATATCGAGCAGTACCTGTGGAACCGGCTTTAGAACCTGTTGAGGATTCCGTATTTGATGATCGGCTAAGGTGAGGTTAAGTAAATATTTATTTACATCCCGTGATATCAAGTTGTTGTTTGTTTACTGAGTCCAATGATGCTGGTATGATACTTTGTGGCTGTGTATGGTTTGTTGTGTGATGAATTATGTTGATAATTGTTGCCATCGATGTTGTTGAGAATATTGCTACTGTTGAGTTGTTGACTATATGTGACATTGCTGGTGTGAAGCCTTGTGGCAGTGTATGGTTGTTGTGTGAGGTATTAAGTTGATAATTGTTGCCGTTGATGTTGTTGAAATTATTGTTGCTGTTGATATAGTTGATGATGTTGGGATTGTGGATATAAGTAAGATTATTGTAGTTGTTGACTGTAGAATTGTGTGAGTTGAGTACCGGGGGTACTATTATGTGATGACAGTTTGGTATTGGTTATTATCCAGACGAGCGGAGAGGCTGCGAGCCTGCTCGGGATAATAAGATAATGGTTGGATGATAGAGATGTAGTAACTAGTCGAGGAAAAAGGAAATAATAAAATTGAATACACTTAGACATCTAGTGAGTCACAGTTAAATGTTGGAACAGCCAGATGGTAGTCTGATTTATGGTGCTGGGGGAGAGTGTGCTTGGGGTCTGCTCCCTGTCTGTACCAGTTTTTATATTTTAGGCGCTGGGGGAGAGTGTGCTTGGGGTCTGCTCCCTGTCTGTGCCAGTTATACGTGGAGGTACCAGGGCGGGGTCCACGGGCTAGCTAGCTTGACTACCAGGCGACGGCCATCATTTAACTTGTGATAGGGGCCCTGATAATAAAATTGGAATAGCGTGTCTAGAATCACCAGTGTGTATTTAAGGTTCGTGAGAACCTTGGTTAATTGTTGTGTTGTGACTTGGATTATTTACGGTGTTGTATATGTATATTTGCTTATGGGTTTACCCGGTGGGCACTTCGGACTCACCCCTCACCTGCGGGCTTTCATACCGTAGGTTGAGTTATTTGTGGTTCAGGTATATTGCATTCCAGACAGGCTACGGCGTCATCCCTTGGACAGGACTCGGATCCATTAGTTGCATCATGGGTTGCATACAGAGTCATTGTGAGTCGTTAAAGTCTTCCGCTGCGCATATTATTATTGTTGTTGGGCCATTGGGCCGGTTTTATTATTATTGATGTTTGTTATTTTGGGCTGTTGGGGCCGAGCTGTTGTTGTATACACTGTATGCTGAGTCATGTTGGGTTGGGACGTCACAGTTCCGGCTGTGTACGGTAAATACGGGTCGGGGCGCTTCAGTTTGGTAGCGGAGCGGGCGTTAGGTCTTGTTGGGCAGTCTATGTGTGTTGTTGTCTTGTTTGCATAGTTCGCTCCAGTTGTTTATTATTTTACATCATTTAGTTAGTGCATTATGGATCCAGTCAAGGGACGCCAGCTGTCGCGGAACATACACATATGAGGTAATGATGCCATAATTTATGCGAAAATACAAATATTATTAATATTGCAAGTACTGATAATACAAAGGGAAACATTACATTGATATTTTATAAAAAGGGAAATATTACAAAGATTTTTGATATTTTATAAAAATAAGAAAATACATTTAGCGGTTTGGAACGACGTTGACACGGAAGCTGTTTGCGTCACTGTTGACGTTAACCGTGACTCTGTCGCTCCAAGAGAACCACATGCCGCCTCTGTCGCGCTGGCCAGGAATCTCGAACCGGTTAGCTTGAGGGAATCGGAGTGGAATCAGACCGTGATCGTCCCGTGGTTGCCACTGTGTCTCCGTCAGAAGAACCATGTTCGGCTTGTACTGGTTCTTCAAGTCCCTCAGGGTTCGCGAGAACTCCTGTGCACGTCTTGCTACTCCTCTGCAGTTCCACACCAGCAGTCTTGCCTTTGGCCAGGTTGGAGGTAGCCGAGTCATTCTGGGCATGCTCTAAGCCGTCATCGAGAGTTGGTAGTATGCACCTTGCTCCACAGTTTGGCAAGTGGACTCCAGATTGAACTCCTGAAGCCTATCCGAGATGAAGAACATCACGGAGTTTGTTGAGCCGTAGTAGGAAGTCCTCAGTGTCCCATGGTCCTCTAGGAAGAACACCTCTTCCATGGGAGTGACGAAGAACCGTGAGGAGTAGAGCTCGTCGACGAAAACCAGTCGTGGCATTCTGCCGAGCTCGTTCGGTAGCTCTTCAGCGCGTTCGTTGACCATGCTGTAAGCCAGTCGGTTCCTTCTGCCAAGATTGGCACCTTCGACGAAGAAGACGGATGAAGGAGCAGGCATTTTGTTGGGACGTGTGGGGTTTTATTTTACGATCGTTGTGTTTTCTTTTGCCTCAGCGTTTTGTTTGCTTTTGATGCTTTTGATGATTTACACATCACCGCTTCCCCTTTTATACTCTTATGGGGAGCGAGATTACCGTTTTTGATTTTCAAGATTTTGTTTTTGAATTTACCGTTGTTTTCATTTATTGCTTTGATACTTTACGCGTTTTTTTCGGACCGTGCCAGAGTTTTTCAGTCTTTTTCCATCTCTTGATTTTCTTCGCTCTGGATACCTTGTTTTTTTTTTCTTTTCGTGGCTTTACTATATTTTCTTGCTTCTTTTATCACATGCATCCGTGACCGTTGAGGTTAGACAGTTGGGACCGTACCTCGAGTAGAGTGCATGTGCGACGAGTTTACAGCTATTCGGACATCGTGGAGAGATACGAGCCTTGACAGACGTTTTGGCTTATGCGGAAATTGCGAACAAGTGGGTAACGTGTCTTTCGAGGGACACAGGACGTTCCCGTGATCATCGCCTTGCCAGTTAACGGATGTCTTCTTCACGAGGTTAACCGACGTCACCGTTAACTGTACGTGTCACGTTTCTTAGGATTGAGAATGGACACGATCGAACTAGAGTGCTGAGCATGAAAACCTATCTTGTTTTAATTTCTTTTTGTTTTGATTTTGTTAAACGAGTCTTGTTTTGTCTTTAATTTCTTTATGTTGGTTATAATTCGTTTTATCGGTCCTGTTTATAACATCATTATGTTCGATTTTATTCATGACGGTTTTGTTATGTTTTAAATATTTTGTTTCTTCTCAGTTAAATATGAATTTTCATATCTTAATAAGAGAATTTATAATCTAAGAGATTTGATTTCAAAAGGAAACTTATTTTATTAATACATAACAGTTTTACATCGGAGAAGAAGTACTCTACTGAGTTGCTTGCTTCTCTAAGTCTTTTACAAGTTGCTGGACATTCCTCAGGTGAGGGAACAGCTCCGCGCATGCCAGTTCAATTTGTGCCACCGCCGAGCTGATCTTCCTCAGGGAGACGTTCAGCTGCGTCAACTTCTGCTGCGGTGTGCTGCTTTCAGCTATCGCTTTGCCTTTCTTGTCCTCAGCTTTCTTGCCGGCACGCTTCTTCCGTCGCTTTGGGGAGACCACCATGTGCTCCTCCAGACCAATGGTGTTGGTCTTGAACCGTTTCTTCGGAGGCTCTTCATCGGAGCTTGTCGGGAAAGCTGTGCCGCCGATGTAGCTGTTGTTCTCGGAGTCAGAGGTTGTCCTTGATCTCAGTGGAGAGTCCATGGCTGTGTGTGAGTTTGCCAGTCAGGACGTTCGATTTTTATAGAGGACGAGATGTCGCTTAAGGGTATAAGCGGTATCTCATGTTGAGGTTGGACACCTGGCAGAGTGTGCCAGAAGCTTATCGTGGTAGGACCCACGGATAAGATGACGGAATTTCGGGGACGAAATTCTTTTTAAGGGGGGTAGAATGTAACAGCACGGGTAAAAATTTGGATTTTTTCCGGGACTGTAAAAGTCGTTTTACCGTGATTTACTGTTGAATTAATCTTGGGTAATTAATTTACGGTAAATCGGGAGTCATTTTTCAAAACCGAGGGTTTTCCCGCGCTCGGGAGTATCTTTCTGACTAACCGAGCCTCAGTTTTCAGTTCTGAGAGTTGGACGACGCTCAGGAGAATTAAACGGATTTTCCGAGCCCAAGTCATATTTTTTTACTCGGGACGGGAAATTACGGTTTTGCCCCCGCCCCTCTTCCTTTTCTTCTTTTCTTTTTCTCTTTTTCTTTTCTCTTTTCTTTCTCTTTTCTCCTCTTCTCCCTGTCGTCTTCCTCCTCCCGCCCGTGACTCGCCGCCTGCCCCACCTTCCCTCACCCGTGACTCACCCTGTTCCCCTCTTCCTTGCTTCCTTATCTCCTCTTCCTCTCCACCAAAACAAAAACACACCAACACCACTTCTGCCTCCACCACCGTGAGCCACCCAAGACCTCACCACACACCACCCAGCCGCCACCTGCAGTCGTTCCCCGACGCCGTCAGCTCCACCTCTCCCTCCCTTCCTTTCTTTCTTCCTCCTCCATATCCACCCACGCCGAGACCTTCACGCCACCACTGCTCACGCACCGCCACCGTCACCTGCAACCCCAACACCACAGCCTCACGCCGTCGCCTCCTCTTTTCCTTCCCCTCCTCTCCAACGCAGCGGCAGCGCCGCCCGACGCGACGAGCCCGAGCCGCCGACCCGGAGTTCTCCTCTCTAGCACCTCGACGCCGCGAGCCGCCACCGGGTCCACTACTCTTCCTTCTCCTTCGCGACCACCTGCAGCCGACCGCCTCCTGCCGTCCACCCGCACGCAGCCTCGCCGGTTGTGCCGCCCCGTCGCCACCAAGGTGAGCTGTGGCAAAGAGTTAAGCGCGCGGGTCGACCCGTTTGTGACGGGTTGACCCGAATCCTTTAGGGTTTCTTGAGTTTGGGCTTAGGCCTAGGAGTTGTTGTGGGTTGGTTATTTGGGTGGGCTGAAGTTTTTGGTTGGAAGGTTGGGCTAGTGTGGGCTAGGGTTGACCTTGGGCATGGGCTTGAGGTGTTGGGCTGGATTAACGACATGGGTATAAGTTTAAGGGCTGGTATGAGTTAATTGGGTTATTTGATGGGCTGTGGGAGTAGACCTGGGCTTGAGTATTTGGCCCAGTCCGGAAACTTAAAAGAAGAAAATAATAATAATAATAATAAATGTATAAATACAATTCTGGAAATATAAAATATATAAAGTAAGAACTATAGTTTTTCTGGAAAATATAAAAAAAAGGGTATATGGGTATATTTTGTAGAAATAAAAGAAGTAACTACTTGATATAACATTTTCAAGGAATTAAAGTAATTATAATATAATTCTGGTAAATGCTTTTAAGGATATATATATGTATATTTATAATTCGTATTTATTTTCAGAAAATAAGTTTATATGGTTATATTTCTGGAAATGGAATTTTCTAAAGATAATAATATTTGAGAATTATACTTTGGGAAATATAATAGTTCTTATGGAAATATTATGGAATATATATATATGTTATAATTTTCAGAAAAATTATAGTAATTATTATTTTGGATAATTATAGTTATTTTATGAAATTATTTTGAAAAGAGTTCTAATTAAAGTATGGTACCGAAATTATATTCGGAATTACGTACGGGTAATTATTTTCGGTAAAAGATAATAATAACGGATATGAACCGGGATGGGTTTATTTCGTAATATTGGCATCATAGAGTACCGAATTTGTGCATTTATGTGTATGCATTGTTTTGTTGTATAGGTTATGATATCGAGCAGTACCTGTGGAACCGGCTTTAGAACCTGTTGAGGATTCCGTATTTGATGATCGGCTAAGGTGAGGTTAAGTAAATATTTATTTACATCCCGTGATATCAAGTTGTTGTTTGTTTACTGAGTCCAATGATGCTGGTATGATACTTTGTGGCTGTGTATGGTTTGTTGTGTGATGAATTATGTTGATAATTGTTGCCATCGATGTTGTTGAGAATATTGCTACTGTTGAGTTGTTGACTATATGTGACATTGCTGGTGTGAAGCCTTGTGGCAGTGTATGGTTGTTGTGTGAGGTATTAAGTTGATAATTGTTGCCGTTGATGTTGTTGAAATTATTGTTGCTGTTGATATAGTTGATGATGTTGGGATTGTGGATATAAGTAAGATTATTGTAGTTGTTGACTGTAGAATTGTGTGAGTTGAGTACCGGGGGTACTATTATGTGATGACAGTTTGGTATTGGTTATTATCCAGACGAGCGGAGAGGCTGCGAGCCTGCTCGGGATAATGAGATAATGGTTGGATGATAGAGATGTAGTAACTAGTCGAGGAAAAAGGAAATAATAAAATTGAATACACTTAGACATCTAGTGAGTCACAGTTAAATGTTGGAACAGCCAGATGGTAGTCTGATTTATGGTGCTGGGGGAGAGTGTGCTTGGGGTCTGCTCCCTGTCTGTACCAGTTTTTATATTTTAGGCGCTGGGGGAGAGTGTGCTTGGGGTCTGCTCCCTCTCTGTGCCAGTTATACGTGGAGGTACCAGGGCGGGGTCCACGGGCTAGCTAGCTTGACTACCAGGCGACGGCCATCATTTAACTTGTGATAGGGGCCCTGATAATAAAATTGGAATAGCGTGTCTAGAATCACCAGTGTGTATTTAAGGTTCGTGAGAACCTTGGTTAATTGTTGTGTTGTGACTTGGATTATTTACGGTGTTGTATATGTATATTTGCTTATGGGTTTACCCGGTGGGCACTTCGAACTCACCCCTCACCTGCGGGCTTTCATCCCGTAGGTTGAGTTATTTGTGGTTCAGGTATATTGCATTCCAGACAGGCTGCAGCGTCATCCCTTGGACAGGACTCGGATCCATTAGTTGCATCATGGGTTGCATACAGAGTCATTGTGAGTCGTTAAAGTCTTCCGCTGCGCATATTATTATTGTTGTTGGGCCATTGGGCCGGTTTTATTATTATTGATGTTTGTTATTTTGGGCCGTTGGGGCCGAGCTGTTGTTGTATACACTGTATGCTGAGTCAAGTTGGGTTGGGACGTCACAGTTCCGGCACGTGTTTACTGTGTACGGTAAATACGGGTCGGGGCGCTTCAAGTAATATATAATATATAATACTAATACGTGGGCCTTTTAATAGCCCAATCATAATTTAAATAAAAATATAAAGGATGCTTATCGATAAATCTTTCAGCAATAATAATAGCATAATAATAAAGAATATATAACATATATAGAAAGGATAAAAGTAGTAATAAGAAAAGTTTTAGAAATAAATACCTTAATAGAGTAGAGACTCGTGCTGATAACGTGTTATAAAATTGGAGAAGATTTTCACTATTTGATGGAATAATACAAACTTGATCAAGGTAATAATACAACTTTGGTAATAATAATAAAATTTTGATAATAATATGTAGAAGAGAATAATAAATTTAGATGGAAGGAGATTGGAAGAGAAGTATATGGAATGAGAAGGGAGTGAAGTTTATGGTGGGTTGTAAGTGTATGAAAGTGAAGAAATGAAGGGGTATTTATAGTTGAAAATGGGAGGATAAAAACAAATAAATATGATTAATTTAAAAGGATAAAATCAAAGAGATGTTAGGTAAAGGAAGATGATATAAGGATTAGGACAAATGGAATTATAGAGGATAATTAGCCAAAGAGATAATTCCAAGTAGAAGTTTAATGTATGGGTAAAATATTTACCGAAAATAAATTCAGGTATAGTAAAATTGAGCTTTACTGGATGGTAACAATAACATTCACTATAATTTATTTATAACATAATCTGTGTTTGTCTTAACTTTTTTACTAATTCACATCACATGGCACACATGCAAATTCATTATCGTGGGGTCATGGTCTATGTATCTTCTGTTGGATGCCTTCCGCTCTGCCTATTATCTGAAAAAACAAAAAAAGAGTTGGATAAGGGCGCGAGCCAATAAAGCACTATGAAATATGAATCTTATCATTTCTTAATTTCCAGCAAACAATGGTCAACTTTGTTCATGTTAGCATCACTTGCGCTGAGATTTCTTCAAGCTGCGCATATCAAATAATTGAAATCATGCTTAAAAGCCTAAGACCTCTTGAAGATTTCTTTAGACCAGCAAGTCAAATGCTTGACTGACCATAGTATAGAGTAATCTTACACATATGTAATTTCTTTGATAATATTAGATATCGTATCGCCTACAAAGTGTAAGCAAACTGTGAAAAATATATATATATATATATATATTTTTCAGGATTGAGAATACCATATAAGGCAATGGATACACAGATCCACAAAGGCATGTGTAGGAAGAAAGGATTTGTAGATAATGGAGTAATCAGGAGGAAAAGGTAACATGTGCCTCACATCAACAGGTTGAAAAGTTTTTTTTTTTTATGGAAAATTTGGGTATTATCAAACACAAAATGCTAAAGGCGAAACGAGTTTAAAGTGCGCAGCTGCTCCCATCATCCAACTAATCTATTATATATATTAATAGCTGAATCCCTCACCAGGTTTTGACACATAGGATTTTTAGAGTCTTGATTTTTTGCCATGTGTATGCTTTGAGATCTTTATTTTTTGCCATGTGGAGGGTTCTAGGTGTTGTTTGATTGGCCCTTATTTTCATTATAATTATCCCAATTAGAGTTAAGGAAAACCTAATTATACACATCAGATTTTTTAACAAGATTAGTACTCTCCTCAGATTTTTTTTTTAATGATACAGTCCGAATTATACTACACTTTTATCAAGATGAGTTACTCATTCATTTTGTTCCGATTTTTTAAAGAAAAATTTTCATAATTATCCCAATGGGTAAAAACCAACTCATTTTTTAGCAAGATTAGTACTCTCCACCATCAGTTTTTTTTTTCATGATACAGTCCTAATTATACTACACTTTTAGCAAGATGAGTTAAGGTAAAACCTTTAACTCATTGATTTTGTTCCGAAACAATTCATCCAAAGCTAAATATATAGTGTGTACCTACATACATAGCTGAAAAACATGTGGCTCCCGTTATAAAAGGAAAAAAATAAACAATATGCGTCGTTGAAATTAGATATATTATCAAACCAATATGGAATATACCCCTAATTTCTTTGTTTTCTTTTTGTTTGAATAATGAACACATATGTTGCGTGGCTACAACAAAACCGATGGTATATGAAATACATGCATGTATACGGCAAAATTATCTCTTTATCTTCATTATTATTTCTTTGCTATTAAAAAA
>JAKUCV010002469.1:0-18926 GCA_028386065.3 Turnera subulata | reverse complement strand
CTGCACGACTAGAAGCATTAGCACTTGCCAATCAGATGTCAGCAACAAACCTTATAAACACCTCTAAACCCGTCCTTCTTAAGAATACCATCTAAATCTTTGAAACGGTCAACCTCCTGCATAAAGAATTTACATAAATAAAGCAACTCAATTTTCCAATTATGAAATAAAGCAAAACCCTTCAAAGAAATTCTAAGATCAAGTCTTGACAAGCTAATCTAAGGCCAATTCCAAGTCACCTGAAAACACAATATCCCAGCATTGTAACGGTTCACCTCTTCACATATAAGCTGTTTGCGCCTATCCCAGTCCAGGCATTCCGGTGGAACTCTAGTGTATAAATCAGGGTGCTTTGCTGCATTTTCCACACCCAATATATTATACGAAACAAACACAATTTTATCTACAAACACAAAGAAAAACAGAGCAGTTAGTTATGTTTCCTTTACAATTAATTCAGATTTGAGCTAAAATGTAAGAAAAGACATGTTTTTTTTAAAAAAAATGGTACCTTTATAATTAGAGGTATCGCGTGAAGAGAAGGTCCACTTGCGGTTACTCTCTAGAGGATAACCGATATCCCTCCTACGATAACTGTGCTTCTTCTTCTTTTGAATTGCCTTGTAGTTACTCGATGAAGAGGAGAAATTGTGGCGGGAGATGTTGGCTTTTAGGGTTAGGGTTTGGACTTTGGTTTGGGATACGAATTTTCGTTGCATTCTATGGTGATGATGATGTTCTTCGTTTTTGTCGTCCAATTGTTGCGCCCGTCTGGGTTTCGCTGCGGCGCGTGAGTGCCCTGGCAGTGGTTGGACGCCGGTATTGTGTTTCATAGCGGCTGGAAATTTTAATCCGCGGCGGCGCGTAAAAACGTCAAAGGTGGGGGATAATGGCGGTGGGTGGTGTTGCGGTTATAGCCTCCTCATGTGTCCGGCATTGCACTTTGTTGCCGCCATTCAAAAATTGTTAAAATGCAACATAATTTATTTTAATTCGTAATATTTTGAACTAGTTACAAGTAATTTGGGGTCTTAATTATTTTTATTTAGTTATTTTAAATATTGGAGGAAGTGAAAAGAATATTTTTTTTTCCTAAACTAATCATGCTTAATTATTTTTTTGTGAAATTATTCCATGTCAAATATTTTCATGCTTGGTCATGGGGACCTGATTAAAGTAGAAAGAAATGGTCGGGGACCACTCTAAATCATCTATGTGTTTTGGGGCCTAATTGGATAATGGCATCCGAGTTGGGGACTATTTGTTCAATAAACCACTTCGCTGGATGTACTTGAATCTAAACTGAAGCCAAGTTAGGCGTGAACACAATGGTGTCAGAAACAAAAGATATGAGAACCGCTTGATTAAAAAGCTAATGTCTTAACAGCCATTAGATTGAAAACCTAATATCTTACTCCTCTTTCTCTCTCTCTAACCATTTATAGATCTCCATCCATCCATAGCCTCAACCCATATCATTATTTTCACCACCATAACCATTGGTCCCAAACCTGAGAAATAAACAGAGAGTAGTTTTACCTGGTCAAAGTTGTGGATCCGGTCACTGTTGTACTCGATTTATCTTATCAGTTTTATCCTCTTTCGTTGTCGAGTTGTTGTTTACTAGCTGACTTTCTGATTTCCTAAATTGTTTAGAGTAACTGTGAATTTCTGTCGGAACCCGAGTATGGCAGGAAAAAAAAAAACCAAAAGGTATTCGAACAATAATGGTTCTACCGGGTGTTACTGTAAGAGTAAGATATGTCAATTGAACAGTTTAAATGTCTCTTTACAGAAATAAATGTTATGGAGATCGTTTGGAAAAAACAAAACAAAAAACTGAATAATATGGTGACGGGTGATATGACTCTGTGTGCTTAGTGCTCATTTGACTACATCAATTGTGATGGATAGGGAGCGTTTTCTGCAATAAATTTTTCGAGATTACTACTATAAATTTTGATCAGCAACAATCACGTCATGTTTTAAAATATAAACTTTTGATCAAGTTCTATGACACTCATGAACTGGGAAAAAAAAGTGTTCTAGGCCCCTTGGTAAAACCTTCAATCCAGAATCTGTCAATGAGGTAATTACAGTGCGTTAATGCCTTATTTTTTTGTGAAAAAAAATAATAAAGCATTAGAAACTCTGCAGTTATTGATGCTTCTTAGATTAAAAAAGAAAAAGAAGTTATTGATGCTTCTTCTAGTAAAGGAGTTAGCTATAGGGTTCCCGGTGCCACCAACCCATACCTCACTGAAATCATGTTTGTGTGTGGGGGGCTCATTGAATAATGGTCTCTAATTGGGGGACTATTTTTGTAATAAACTACCTTGTTGTACTTGATTTTGATTTTTGAATTTTGAACCGAAACATAGCCTGGTTAGGCATGAATTGGTGGGGTAAAAAGGACATTGATATACAGCCGTTAGATTAATAAGCTGATCTCTTGATAGACGTTAGATTGAAAACCTAATATCTTAAAGTCCGAAACAGTAAAGGTGAACTCTTCAAAACCTACCAGAGTCTCCTCTCTCTCTCCCACACCACTTATAACCGTCCATTTTAGCCTCACCCCCTCATTATTTTCACCACTCTTTGTCCAAATCTCATAGAAATAAGCAGTTAACCTCCCATCAAAGCAAAGGAGGTCAATGTTGAGCATCGGCCACTGTTGTGCTCAATTTATCTTTTGTTAGATTTTTATCCTCTTTTTGTTGTATGAGTTGTTGTTTGCCAGTTTGCATCCTGTTTTCTTTGAACATTTTGAACATTTTAGAGTAACTGTGAACTCATACATTGATAGTGAGAGTTTGGCAGTGGGTGGGGACAAGTACTTAGGTCTGGAAGCGAGCTCGGACAGTTTTAGAGCTGGCTCCCAGCCTAAGTACTTCTTCTCATCCTACTGTGGTCACTTCAAACGTTCCTAGTTCACTTCCAGTACTAAGTAAAGAAGTCACAACTGAAGGAGCTGATTGGTTGAACCATCTGATTGACCTGACAGATTTACTTGAAGGTATGGTGTAACATCGGCCGCAACAACATTCAGCACTAGCAGTTGTTCCACCAGCGCTCCGCCGGCTCCTTCCAATTTGACTATGAGGGGTTCCAGCCTTTGATTGCGCTTCCAACTATCAAATCTCTAATTCATCCTTGACTAATTCCAAATCTACGACTAATATCAATTTAATGTAAAGGCTTACATAGACCTTACTCAATATCACTTTAGAAGGAGTGACAACGTAATTTATCAACAACTTTACTTTCTTTGTTTTTGTTGTGAATAAAAGAGTTTAATGAGGATTTTTGTAGGGAAGATATCGAAGAAACAGAGGAGAAGAGGAACTGACGAGAATGAGCAGAAAGGCAGAGGAGTTCATCAATTTCATTATTGTGTTGTTACAATATATAGAGAAAACAAGAAGGGGTAGATGACATCCACTAAAAACACGTGTTTTATAACACTCCCCCTTGGATGTCATTTGTGTATTGGGTGGAATACGCTTAGGAAGAACTGCCTCATTAAAAACCTTACCAAGAAAAAACCCAGTGGGATAAAAACTTGGTGAAGGAAAAAAGAGTGTGCGTATTCTACTCCCCCTCATTTTGGCCTCTCTTGATTTCTTGTTATCGTTGTATACCAATAATTCTCTTGTCAACTTCTGGTGATGTGTGCCTTGTCTGGTCACTTTTGATACATCATTACTTCAACTGGACAATGTGGGTAGCTTTATCTTCATAATTTTGTTGTTGGAGCGTCTATCTTGCCATCTTGTTTTTGTAGCCCCGATGATATTGCAATATCATGTGTAAAGTTGTGGTTGATGTCTGTCTCTGCTTTATGTGGACTGAATAAGGGATCTACATCTGCAAGATCAGCTTTACTCTCTTTCGGGTTTACTGAATTACACATTTGTTATTCTCCGAAGATAAGAGCAAATACATATCTTGCCAACATGCTTAAGTCATAAGCTTCAGGCTTTATTTTCTTAGCAATACCTATTGCATTTCGATAGGGTACTCCAGGACCAGTCTAATGGCACGGTATTTGGAAGCTTCTTCGGAAGTTCCAATCACAAAACATATCCATACTCAAAATGATTTAAATTATGTAAAGATCAGTTCAACTCTATTTTGTAATTTCCCGGGAATTAGTTGCTTCAGGCAACTTGGATCCTTCAAGGATCTTCATGTATATATCATGACTTATTGATCCATATTAATAAATAGGCTGTAATAGCATTCACTAGATGCATTTCAAATTCTTTTCATATAATGCCAGACTTATTAACATAATTGCATCCACCACAGGGGAGTAAATCTCCTCATAATTAAAATCAGGTCGTTCGGGTAAAACCTTGTGCAACCGTGCTTTATATCTTATTTATATTTTCCGCACAAATACCCGTTTCTACGACTAATCAATTTTACACACTCTGGTGTACGGACTACAGGTCCGAAAAATATCTCGCTTCATAAGCGAGTCTAACACAGCCTTTAATTATATCTCTTTATTTTGGCCAATCATACAACGCCTACTTTCATTAGTAGGTTCATGATCCTCATTTTTAATATTTAGCGCTATAAATTAAAATTGTATTCCGTCGACGGTTATTTCTCGTCGGTTCCATCTTATTCCTGACACTGTAATTGAGATCTCATCATGCTCATTTATTTCAGGTACCTGAGTTACTTCTGGAAATTTATCAATTGTGTCAGAGAATCAACCTCTTCTGGAGGACTTTTAATTCAAACCTCTACTGGAGGTCTTATTTTCTCACTGGGGCCATCTTATCACTTTTGCTCCTTTTTCTCTATCGAGAATTTCTTTTCTTTTGGAACCGAGTATAATCTATAGATTCATTTGCATATTTACAGTATTCTTCAGGAACATCAATCTTAAACAGGAGCATTTGCAGCTGGTATATAGTCACACTTAATTTAAATGTGTCTGGCAATTGCATATCAATTTTTCTGCAAATGAATCATCTTTTGAACTTCAGGTTCATACTAATTTATATGAGGATCAACATTCATATATATTATGCATTTCAACAAACTTGATCCAGCTGCTTCTTTCTCCCCCTGATGTTGGGTATACACACATATCAAATTATCAATAAGCAAATCTTGCTATAAATGAATCTCCAATCTTTTAGTCAATAGTCTCAATAATGTTGTGATTTGATGGAGATTACCCAACATCTATTCCCAACCTTCTTTAAGGACCCGATTAACTATGCTGTGGTGGAGCATAATATACTGTACAACCAACGGTCCGAAGATGGGAGATATTTTGTGACCAAGAACCAATGGGGAGATCTTATGATCTTATAATATCTTATTGGCTTGATGCACATTTACTGCGTATAAAATACCATAGTCATATTTCATCAATGGTCCTGCAATCAATTGTCAATATGGCCCAGATCACTTTGGGTTTATTTCCAATGATATACATTCTCCATTGAAGAAACATACCAGCATTATCTAGACATATAGTCTAATAACATGAGTAAGGATATGCACTTGCAAGTGGCTTAATCATTAGAACAAGTGCGCACAATGCCAACTTGCGTCACACAATAGACCATCTAGTCGATGCATCGTAAAAATTACCTAGATGGTTAACACCGCGGATTTATCTGTCCGCGTTTATGTCCCTGAACTATTCTCAAACTTGCTGGTGATACTAGGCCATTCTCATCTTAGGAAGGCCGTATAGTAACTTTCGCAGCAAACAAACTCATAGAAATTCATTGATTGTAAAACTTCTGGTTTTTCAATGAATGATCCAAATAATTTTCGTGCATCATTATTGAAACCAGGATGGCCCATCCGGTCATGCCAAACAATAAATCCATGAACCAACTTCAAGTTGGTGCCAGCTTCAGGCTGCGCATGCTGTGTATCTAAACACTTAAAATTACTAGCTCCAGGCTAGTGCATTCCAGCTTCTGGCGGGATATGTTAGGTTTCGATTACTCAACTGCTAGCTTCAGGCTGCAATACATGTGTCACTATTAGGCTTATTCCTGCCACTCATGTCGAAAAGATCAGAATTATTGGACAATAATCAAAGTGGTGGCAGACATTTCCAAAAGCAAATCCTCGAGGATTGTAAAGCTTTGGAATTTTCTGAATAATAATATAATCCACCGAAAAAATCTTCTGGATCATTTCGGGGACACCTGGCTATCTATGCTCAGGCTATAAAATGGGGAGAATTACATGAGAAGATACAGGAAAAACTCATAGATATAGAAAAATTCATCTGAGCAAAGAAACAGAAAAACTCAATCAAGACAAAAAAATGCCTTCCCCAGCTACTGTTTTCTTTGTTGAGGGTGCCTCACTAGGCAGAAGAAATAGATTGGCCTATAGCATGGTCAATGAACAACAAGAGGAACTGCCTAATGATCTGGCTAGAATTCCTCGTTTAGTGTTTGTAGATGAGCTATACTCGTCTAGGTTCTTTGTGACTCCAATGGAAGAAACTTTCTTCCTGTAATCTCCTCATAATTAAAATCAGGTCGTTCGGGTAAAACCTTGTGCAACCGTGCTTTATATCTTATTTATGTTTTCCGCACAAATACCCGTTTCTACGACTAATCAATTTTACACACTCTGGTGTACGGACTACAGGTCCGAAAATATCTCGCTTCATAAGCGAGTCTAAGACAGCCTTTAATTATATCTCTTTATTTTGGCCAATCATACAACGCCTACTTTCATTAGTAGGTTCATGATCCTCATTTTTAATATTTAGTGCTATAAATTTAAAATTGCATTCCGTCGACGGTTATTCCTCGTCGGTTCCATCTTATCCCTGACACTGTAATTGAGATCTCATCATGCTCATTTATTTCAGGTACCTGAGTTACTTATGGAACTTTATCAATTGTGTCAGAGAATCAACCTCTTCTGGAGGACTTTTAATTCAAACCTCTACTGGAGGTCTTATTTTCTCACTGGGGCCATCTTATCACTTTTGCTCCTTTTTCTCTATCGAGAATTTCTTTTATGGAACCGAGTATAAACTATAGATTCATTTGCATACTTATATTGTTCTTTAGGAACATCAATTTAAACAGGAGCATTTGCAGCTGGTATATGGTCACACTTAATTTAAATGTGTCTGGCAATTGCATATCAACTTTCCTGCAAATGAATCATCTTCTTTTGAACTTCAGGTTCACATTAATCTATATGAGGATCAACATTCATATATATTATGCATTTCAACAAACTTGATCCAGCTGCTTCTTTCTCCCCCTGATGTTGGGTATACACACATATCGAATTATCAATGAGCAAATCTTGCTATAAATGAATCTCCAATCTTTTAGTCAATAGTCTCAATAATGTTGTGATTTGATGGAGATTACCCAACATCTATTCCCAACCTTCTTTAAGGACCCGATTAACCATGCTGTGGTGGAGCATAATATACTGTACAACCAACGGTCCGAAGATGGGAGATATTTGTGACCGAGAACCAATGGGGAGATCTTATGATCTTATAATATCTTATTGGCTTGATGCACATTTACTGCGTATAAAATACCATAGTCATATTTCATCAATGGTCCTGCAATCAATTGTCAATATGGCCCAGATCACTTTGGGTTTATTTCCAATGATATACATTCTCCATTGAAGAAACATACCAGCATTATCTAGACATATAGTCTAGTAACATAAGTAGGGACATGTGCCCGCAAGTGGCATAATAAGTGCGCACTTATTCCAACTTGCGTCACACAATAAACCATCTAGTCGATGCATCGTAAAAATTACCTAGATGGTTAACACCGCGGATTGATCAGTCCGCGTTCATGTCCCTGAATTATTCTTAAACTTGCTGGTGATGCTAGGCCATTCTCATCTTAGGAAGGCCGTATAATAAATTTTGCAGCAAACAAATATATGAAAATTTATTGATTATAAAAACTTCTGGTTTTTCAATCAATGATCAAAACAAATTTTGTGCATCATAATTGAACCGGGATGGCCCATCCGGTCATGCCAAACAATAAATCCATGAACCAACTTCAAGTTGGTGCCAGCTTCAGGCTGCGCAAGTTGTGTATCTAAACACTTAAAATTGCTAGCTCCAGGCTAGTGCATTCCAGCTTCTGACTGGATATGTTAAGTTTCAATTGCTCAACTGCTAGCTTCAGGCTACAATACATGTGTCAATATTAGGCTTATTCCTGCCACTCATGTCGAAAAAATCGGAATTATTGGACAATAATTAATATAGTGGCAGACATTTCCAAAAGCAAATCCTCGAGGACTGTAAAGCTATGGAATTTTCTGAATAATAATATAATCCACCGAAAAATCTTCTGGATCTTTTCGGGGACACCTGGCTATCTATGCTCAGGCTATAAAATGGGGAGAATTACATGAGAAGATACAGGAAAAACTCATAGATATAGAAAATTCATCTGAGCAAAGAAACAGAAAAACTCAACCAAGAAAAAAAAAAAAATGCCTTCCCCAGCTACTGTTTTCTTTGTTGAGGGTGCCTCACTAGGCAGAAGAAATAGATTGGCCTATAGCATGGTCAATGAACAACAAGAGGAACTGCCTAATGATCTGGCTAGAATTCCTCGTTTAGTGTTTGTAGATGAGCTATACTCGTCTAGGTTCTTTGTGACTCCAATGGAAGAGACTTTCTTCCTGGAGGACCAAGGCAATCTCAGGACAAATTTTTATGGCTCAGCTAACTCTATAATGTTTTTCATATCTGCTAGGATGCAGGAATTTCAGCTAGAGCCTTCATGCCAAATTTTAAATGAAAGCAGTTATTATCAGGTTTCCATGATGGCTCGGAGCGTCCCAAGGGTGACTGGGTTACCACCTACATGGCCTAAGGTACGACTTTTACTGTGGAATTGCAGGGGTATAGCAAGAAGATCTCAAGACTTTGTGCGTACTTTAAGGGATCTAAAGAATCAGTACAAGCCTAACATGGTACTGATTACTGAGACTTTGTGGCAAGCACGAGAGAATCATGGTGTGATTCCACTTCGTTTTCCTCCAACGAATCGGTTTGAGATACCTGGAGAAAACAACAGGGGTGGTATGTGGTTCTCCTGGAACGACAGTGTTAGGGTCAATATTAATGGTGAGGCTCAGAGTTTCAGGGTTAATGTTGAACCCAACAGATAGATCACTGTTTTAAAACATATGTATAGGAACCATTCCTCTTTGAATATTCTCCAATTATGTATCCGTTTATGTAATAATAATATGCATGTTTGCTTTGAGCCTTTTCCATTTATTTTCTCATTTACGCCCACAAGTACAAATAATTATACTGTTTTATTCACTTCAGAGAATAGATCAGAGTCAATTCATTTGGGATCCATAATAATTCATTTTATCGCGTAAATATACGATCTTCTAGATTATATTAAAACATGCGTTCTTCAGGAACATATTCGAATTTATGCTCTTCTGGAGCGTGTTAATAATTTTGAGATGTCATAATATGTTATATTGACATCCACACACATATAATTCTCCCCCTGTGGATGTCAATTTTGCATTGTCTACGAGACTAATGCTTCAGGCATTATTCTAAGAAACAAATATAAAGTACTGAAAAGTAAATAAAATAAATTACAATGCGAAGTAATTTAAACTGAATAGAAAATAAATTGAAGATAAAATAAATTGCTCCTTCAGGGTAAGCAAGTATAATATCCACCTTCTGGTGGTCATATAATTCCCATCTTCTGGTGGTAATAGTGTGTATTTTCGATTTTTCTTTGAAGGATCTTCAGGATCTTTTGAACGGTAAGGCTTCCAGTCTTCGTTTCTTTTCCCGAGTCTTCTGGACTCTTACATTTAGTCTTTCAGACTATTCTCATTTAAATGCATTTTCGCATTTAATGCCCATTATAAATTTCTTCCAGAAATTTTAAGAGCCTCAAATTCAAATAACATAATTGAATATATAAATACTTAATTAAAATAAATAAGCAAGGGGCCTTATATTAATTACCCCAAGTAAAGTAAA
Organism: Turnera subulata; assembly: GCA_028386065.3. Taxonomy (NCBI): domain Eukaryota; kingdom Viridiplantae; phylum Streptophyta; class Magnoliopsida; order Malpighiales; family Passifloraceae; genus Turnera; species Turnera subulata. The sequence continues at coordinate 8,890 of JAKUCV010002469.1, read as the reverse complement.
TGACTGGAAATTAAATGATGGGCCTAGTACGAGCCCATATTAAGCATAAAATTAAGGGCAAGGTAATTAAATACAATGAGCCCTATTATAGCCCAATTAAAAATAAATGCCTGAAAATTAAATGCGATGGGCCTTTTTATTAATTAGCCCAATAAAAATTAAATTGCTGAAAAATAAATGCGATGGGCCTATATCGAACCCAATAAAAATTAAATTGCAGCAAAATAAAAGCGATGAGCCTTATACAAGCCCAATTCAAAATGTAAAGAAATAGGCGGCTTAGCCGGCCATTATGGGCCTTTCATGAGCCCAAATGAAGCATAAATAAAATTGAAAGACATGAATTTAAATGCAATGGGCCTTTTAATAGCCCAATCGGAATTTACTATTCATCGCCGTATTCCGGCCGAAAACACTGTTCACCGGCCAAAAACTAATTTCCGGGACTCACCGTGAGCTCATAATACATTCAATTCCCAAGATCAATATTAATTAAATATTCAATCACTCAAAAATAACATTAATTAAACATTAATATATTCGTTTAGGACAAAATTGAAAACGTAAATTACTTAAGTACTGAATTGCAGGGACTTACCTGCATAAAACAAAACGTCAGGGATGCTCCTCCTCCTCTCTTCCTTCTGTTTTTTTTTTTTTAATACGTACTGGGCCGTGAACAGTACCGGCTCAGGGTTTTTTTTAAAAAAAAATGAAGTGGGCCGTGCACTGTGCAAGCCCAGGACGAAAAATTCAGGCCCATGTGCACCAGCCCAGGCCAGTCAGCCCGGCGCCCAGGCCCGACACCAGGCGCGACCCGAGCTCGCTGACCCGTCGGGTCGTCTTCCTCAGCTCGCGGGTCGCCGGCCTTGGTGTGTTGCAGCGGCGGCGACAGGGCGGCAGAAGCTACAGGTGACGATGCGGCGCCGCGGTGAAGGCTCACAGGTGGCTGCAACGCCGCCGGAAGGGGGCGGAAGGTGACTCGGCGTGAGCCAGAGGAAGGAAATGGGTCGGGTTCCGCCGTCGGGTTGTCGAGCCTAGGCGGCGCGTCAGGCGGCGAAAATGGGAGGAAGAGGCGTCGTCCAGTCGGCGACGGCGTGAGGAAGCTGATGGTGCTGGCGGTGTGACGGGAGACGGGGCGGAACGTTTCGATGTGAACAGTAACCAAGAGAGTTAGTGCACTGTTCATCATTTGCACTGGTTTTCCTCTTCGATTTCTGGTTTGATTTTTTTTCTGCACTTTTCTTCATTTGCTCAGTTGGTTAGATTTCGTGCTGATAACGTGTTGTGAATAAAAAAGTTTAATGAGGATTTTTGTAGGGAAGATATCGAAGAAACAGAGGAGAAGAGGAACTGACGAGAATGAGCAGAAAGGCAGAGGAGTTCATCAATTTCATTATTGTGTTGTTATAATATATAGAGAAAACAAGAAGGAGTAGATGACATCCACTAAAAACACGTGTTTTATAACAGTTTTTATTTCTCTTAGAAGGAAAATTTTATTATGGGGTTGATTGGTTGTGAACTTATGTTGACAAAATATCATCGGTCAGCATTTTTTTTCTGTTAGAATCGGAGGTTTAAGTATTTTTCCAATCTAGCTTTCTTTCCCTATCTGGATTTATCTATTTTCTTAATTTATCATGTATTATTTAGGAAATAAATCCGTACATTCATTATATATACTTAAATAATGTAATTGTTTTTAATATAATCAAATTTATAATTAGATTCACAATTAATCAAACTTGCGTAGAAGTTCCCACCACCATAAAATTTCTCCTTCTTAGAATAAACATTAAAAGTAGGCCATTTGAATAAAATTGATCGTACAGATGATATTAAATGTCCTTAAAAGCACTGGAGATGATTCAATTTTTTAGTAGAAGAATGGCGCTTTGAATCAGGTAGTATAAGATGGTCACTCATTGTTAACTAATTGATCGCATATCATATTTATATGCCATAACGCACATTTCTACCCAATGTAGGATCAACCACAACGAATCTCCTGGGGAGTGTGTGAAAGTAAAATTGAGACACAACTTTGAATCTCCTGGGGAGTGTGTTTAAGTAAAATTGAGATACAACTTTGGTCAAAAGATACATCAATTTAAGTGCCTGCTGTTTGAAGAACTAAATAATATGGTGAGTGGCGACTGGCGAGGGTGACTTTGTGTGCTACAATACAATGCTAGTGTCGGTTTGAGTCAGCAGCAATTCGGATGGATAAAGAGAGTTATTATACTTATTAGCACTAATTTTTTCGAGACTACACCTACAAATTGGTCAGCAGCAATCATATGCCATGTTTTTAACAAACTCGTGAACAGAGAAAAAGTTTTAGTCCCCCTGTTAGTACCTTTCTTCCAGAATCTGTCACAGACGCAGATATAATCCCCCCAATTCTTCGCATCAATGAGGTTATCAAATCAGGCATGAGCCAAATGCGTTAATGCTTTAGTAAAATCTCTGAAATTATTGTATGCTTCGTCTAGTAAAGGAGTTAGCTAGCTAGCTAGCCAGCCCCGGGAGCCACCATTCTCCCATACCTTCCCTTCAAACTCTTTTCGCTGTCAATCCAGGGCGGCAGGGCCCTTCCCTACTCTGCTATATTAATAACGTTCGTACCTAACAACTGCAACCCAAAATTATAGCATTGTAATGAAGAAAAGGATAAGGTTGATGCTTCTAGTCTTGGTTTTGTACTCTTTGATGTTTCTCAACAAAAATGATCACAGCAATGGAATCCCAAATGAAATTTCTCATGATGCCTATACTTCTACTAGTACTTTTTGTACTCCTCCCTTGTTCAGTAGTAACACATGCAAAATCTATGATCGAACCATGTAGCTCCTCAGATTCTTGCACTTCTCTTCTCTCTTATATCTTGCCTTACGATTCCAAGCTCTCTGAAATAGCCTATCGCTTTCAACTGAACATCTCTGATATCTTAGCAGCAAACTCCATAAACCCAAAAACACCATCCCTTGATACCCATATCTTCCATGCCAAATCCTTCTTTAAAATACCAATCATGTGTCCATGTGTGGACGGTATAAGGAGGTCAATCTCAACCATCTACACTGTCAAGCCAGCCGACACCTTAGAGTCCATATCAGAAAGTTATGGAGGAGTTGTTACTGGTCAACAGATTGGGAGCACCAATAATATCAACGCAATGAACCCCCTAATGATTGACCAGCCACTTGTGATCCCATTGCCTTGTACTTGCTTTAACAATGTTGACAATGGTTTTCCCGCTGTGTATATGTCGTATGTTGTGCAGAATGGGGAGAGCTTTCGCAGTATAGCCACGGAGTTTGGCACCACTGTCACAGACTTGGCGGCTGTTAATGGGTTTGGCCAACTGGTACTAGATCCTGGTGACATTCTGGCTATTCCAATTCCAGGTCGGTAAGTCGCGCGTTGCAGTTTTCAATGATTCTCTGGTAATGATCAAGAATTTTCAGAGTCAATTAAAGCATATGCCAAATTTTCTTCAATATAAGTTGCCCATTTTGTTTAAGTCCAATTTTTGTCTACTTGGGAGTACAAACTGATTCAGTGGAAAGTACACACTCTTCCAGAAATGGCCTTTTTTGCAGTGATTCATTAGGATGAACTTCCAATGGTATTGGGACTTCATACTTTTTAGTCTTAAATGCCAGACGAACATACTCAACAGCTGCTACTTCTTATCCTTGAATAGTAGTTCAACTACCTCAAGTAGCTACTATAATGTAGTACTCTTGTTCTTCATCCCAGTTTTTTGCCCATGTAAGCTCAAAATGCTAGAATGGTGATGGCAATTAATAGTGGAGAATTCCATGCTTTCACTGTCATCAGTTTCAATAAGCATTCAAGAAGTAAGTTTTGAGCTTCATTCACATTTTGCTATAGGGGACAAAAGCAGGAACTAAACTGATCGAGGTTTAGGTTCTGTTTCCCAAGCCACCCAAGTAACAATGCTCAGATTTTACATAGCCAGTCTTATTATGTCCTACAAATTTATTTTAGACATGATTTGCAAGTAATCAATGGAAATTGATGTGATTTTCTTTAGATTTTCTCATTTGTGCAGCGTGCTCATCGGCAAATCTTAACTGGCACAATGAGAGTCTAATAGTTCCAAATGGTTCTTATGCTCTGACTGCAAGCAACTGTATCAAATGTGTCTGCAGACCAGACAATCTCCAGTAAGTATGTAAGGTTTCTGTTAATGTTTAATGAATTGTTGTATCCATCTGATACTACCTAATACCTGTTTGTTTATTAGATTGCAGTGTTCACCTTCTGGGATAGTGGCTTCTTGCACTAATTTACAATGCAAAGATTCTGATCTTTTTATTGGGGACTCCTACGTTAACCGCACAAACACTGGCTGCAATGTAACCACTTGCGTGTATCGCGGGCATTTGGGGGGCAAAATTTTCAGAAGGTAATTTTTTTGAAACAAGAACTTCTGATGAAATGCACCAATTAGTAATTTTATACAAACATTGAAGCCAACTTTAATTCAGTTCAGGATTTTTTTTTCCTGACAAGGGTCTTCTTATTCACGAATTATAGGAGCGGAAAATTATTTTGCCATGACATATTCTATCTTCTTTCTGTTGCAGTCTACAAAATTCTTCTCAAGTTCAGTGCCCAGGTATGTACTTTATACTACTGGCAAGACTTGCATGAAGCTTCATATGCTTCTATGCAGATTTTTAATCACAATTACATTCCATTTATGCAGGTAATCAAAATTTTAATGCAATCCCCCCTATGGTTTCTCCATATGACAATCCCCATGTCCCATGTATTGGTTTACCTCCACAATCATCGCCAGCACCGGCTCCTAGTCCCAACATGGGAAGGGATGACCCTTATTCCCAGAAATCCAATATTCCTAGTGACAAGAAGGAATTGCTTAACCGGGCTTTATGGTACAATTCATTGCTTGTTGGAGCCGCCTTTGTCATCTTGTTTTGATCTTAGCTAGCTCCACCATTTTTTAGGTACAATACACATTGTTGATTTAATTGATTGATCGCTATGGGAAGAGACAAGTCACATGTTTCTTTATAGAAATGTACCGTCTCTACTCTCTAGGTACTAGTATTTGAGTTGCCACCTTGATTTTGAGAGGTGTCAGAGGAGAAAAAGGTCAAAATGGTGCTCTTATATGATTGCAAATGTTGAAACGTTTTTTGTATTATAGAAATGCTCAAAATCTAGCCCAGAGGTTGTCGTGCTCGTGCATACCCACAAAATGCTGTATACCCTGTCAAAGTTAATAACAGAGCATTTGATGAAATTTGCTTCAGAATTGGCTGCGCTCATGCCAAAATATTACTTTTTTGTTATAGAAGTTCCGGTGAAGGGATAAGATACTTGATTAAATGGAATGACTCACATTTTTCTTGCCAAGATTAGATGATATTACAATGTATTAGGAAAATGAACCAATATATGGCCTCTATGCCACTAAAGGTCAAATTTTCCCTTTGGATGTATCTAACAACCAGCAGCATAGAAGATCGATGTAACACATACCAACCACGTCCTGCAACAATTTGTAAGAGCTCTTTCTATCAATCAACTCTAACTCACCACCATCTCAATAGCAAATGAAGGGTAAAAAGAATTATCTCAGTAACTCAATTTTGAGGTGTGAATTCTTTCACCCTATTAGAAGTTTATATTAATGGCTTAGATTCATCTGGGGAATCCAACTTGAGGTTCATATTAAGTCCTACTTTGGGACCCCTTGAACTCAAGGCGGAGATGAATTTGAGACCTTTCTAAAGTAAAAAAACATATGTACACTACTGAACTAGGCCTAATTCTTACCTAAAACAACTGCCATTTATCGACCAGAGGAGATTGAGAGGAATTGAGGGAGGAACTTGAATACAACCACAGGAGTATTGAAAGCAACCCAAAGGGTGGTCGGGGACCGCAGCACAAGGGCTTTAAAGTTTGCATAGAGCTTGTAACAGGAATAATTGAAATACAATGACAAGGACATGGGGTTAATCCATATGAGGGACCCTTAGGAATCCTTCATTGAACAAGTAACCAATAAGAATTCACAGTTCTAGATGGAGTTAGAAATTGTAACCAATCAACACTGGGATCAGACCACTTCATGGGTCCCCTAAAGAAACTAACAGAAAACACTGTAGGAAACTACCAAAAGTGCATGGGCTATAACAGCCAAACCCAATTGCAGAGACTAAAAGCACCACCGTGGGTCACACTACAACGACTTGCTCTTCCTACCCAATAATACTTCAACAATTGGCCATAAGCAAAATATAGTACAAAAATGACACACCCCAATACTGCTCCCAACAGTCGCTTCTTCGCATCCCCTTGTGTTCCCTCCTGTTGAGCTCTTTCTTCTAGCGCGAATAGCCAAAACACTTGAACGTACTGCTCCTTTCCTTACTCACAAACCAAAAAACAAAAAGAAAGAAAGAAAAACTCTTCTTTCTTGCTATGATCACAGAAAGAAGAGCAGCAAACGCCATGGGAGGCAAGACTGCAAGAGCCTGCGATAGCTGCTTACGCAAGAGGGCTCGTTGGTTTTGTGCAGCAGATGATGCTTTTCTTTGTCAAGCCTGTGATGCTTCAGTCCATTCCGCGAACCAGTTAGCGAGCAGGCACGAGAGGGTTCGTCTCCATACTGCATCAGCTAAGTCCAGTACTGCTACTGTTCCAATAAAGAAGGAGGAGGACAGTTCTGTACCAGCATGGCACCAAGGATTCACCAGGAAGGCAAGAACACCAAGGAACAATAACAGTAACAGCAAGTCCTTATTGGTGCAACAACTTAAAGATGAGGAAGAGAAACTCCCGAACCCTCTTCTTCTTGTTCCTGAGATGGGTAGCGAAGAAGAGGGGAACATGTTAACTGATGAGGGTGAAGATCGGTTTCATTACAGGGTACCTGAGTTTGATCCATTTGCAGCAGAGTTAGGTGATATGATAAGCTTAAGTGAAGAGGGAGACATGGCTGTGGATGCTTGTGGACAGGAAGCTACATGCGAGTTGGATGATCTGCCTAGCCTTTTGCCATCAGATGTGGATCTTGCAGAGTTTGCTGCTGATGTTGAGAACTTACTAGGGGGTGGACTTGATGAGGACCCTGCAGATGTTAAGGATTTGGGGTTCTTGGAATCTAAAGAGCAGGAAGAGAATGGAAGCTTTTGTTTTGGAGACGACAAAGTAGTGAAGGTCAAGGACGAGCAAGAGGTGGAAACAATCCCGGGTTTCCATTTCGATCATCATCAAGCGGCCATTGACATGACAAGAGACCATTCGCTGGTGGATTGGAATTTCGACGATGAATATCCAGCTGGTGTAGATGAAGAGATCGAGGAGAAAGTTCTGCCAATGACTGATGAGACCCAGATGGTGAATAGTGAATGCAAGAAAGACTTGAAGAGGAGTGTGTCATTGAGGCTAGATTATGAGGCAGTCATCACTGCTTGGGCTAGCCAAGGCTGTCCATGGACTACAGGAAGTAGACCACAGATCAACACTGATGATTGCTGGCCTGATTGCATGGTATACTTCTCTTGCTCTTCTAGCCATGCATTTCAGGTTGTTACATTTGTATTGCAGCCGTAAATATTAATAATCAAATCTTTTTTAAATGACAAATTAAATACTATAGAAATTCACATGATAATGTATATCTGTGCTAAAGCACTGGCCAGAAAGGGCAGAATCATCCCATTTATGTTTGGGATTGTTATGTAATATGAAATTTTAGTACATGATAACTTACATATATATAATTCTACGAATCAATTTGTTGTTTCGGTTGATCATTGATTTTTTTCCCTGTTATATCTTATAAAGGGTGCGTGCCCTAAAGGAGTCCACCACCCATATGGAAGCTTACTCGGCCGCACAGGAGGAGGCGATGGAGGAAGAGAGGCAAGAGTAATGAGGTACAAAGAGAAGAGAAGAACAAGACTGTTCTCGAAGAAGATAAGGTATGAAGTGAGGAAACGGAATGCAGAAAAAAGGCCTAGAATGAAAGGCAGGTTCGTCAAAAGGACATCCTTCATGGCCGGAGCAACTGCATTCCCTAATTACCTCCACCAATGACACACATTTACAGTTCACTGCCAATCTAGCTTGTTGGCAAAATCTGGAACGAGTTGCGGGGCTATTTCTGGGCAACTTTGTTAATAAAATGCAACCAAAACTTACATAGGCAGCTTATAAGTTAACAACAAGCTCTCTCTCTCTTTCTGACAGCGGGCATTCTCATGTCAGAGAGATATGGCAATATTATTAACATGTTAATTATTAGTGAAGTTCTCATTTGGATGTACGGGCTTTTAGTTTTGTTCTTTTGTAAGCTTTTCATCATTCCGGTACCTGCAATATTGTTTCTGGTGGGTTTTCCAAGCATATGCAGTTGCTGTCTTCGCGTTGTTGGTTTGCCGCAATCAACTTCTTTTTATTTCTCCTATACAGCCTCTTTTGGGGGATTTTAGGAGTTAATTTTCCTGGTTGTTGTTGGTGGCCTACACTTGTTTTTAGTGTTGCTGCAGTTTTGAGCTTGGTTTCTTCCTACTAGCTAGTCTGGTGTTTGTACTGGATATATTATATATGTTGTTACAATATTTTCCAGGTTTCTTGTTAATAAAATCTGTGCATATTTATATATTCTTGTTGCATGTAGATATGAGGGGTTCTCTAGTTGGATCCTTACGCATAGCCCTTATATATTCTGAAATATGTGCAAATGTTTTCCCTGAATATTGACATGCAAAGATGCACACGAGTTGCTCCACAAATTAAGTCTTCAAATCAAAGGCATATGAAGAGATACACTAGATTCTTTTTATGCCGTGATGCCCTTAATTTCACATATTAT
>JAKUCV010002467.1:97139-136976 GCA_028386065.3 Turnera subulata | reverse complement strand
GGCAGGAGGGATGGCTCATAATTGGTGATTTTAATGCGCTACTTGAGAGCGATGACAAGGAAGGAGGGAGGTTAGTTACCCCTTCACAAACAAGGGACTTCCAGGAATTCATGGTTCAATTTGAAATGATAGATGTAGAAAGCAAGGAAGATACCTTCACATGGTCTAATAAGAGACCTGATGAAGCATATATTAGAGCTCATCTTGACAGAGCCATTTCCAATCTGTCATGGCAAATGTTGTGGCCAGAGGCTCTACTGAGCAATGAGCAAATGTTAGGATCGGATCATAGACCGTTGGTGATGACTTTTCAGGAAGCAACCAGGAAGAGAATGCAAAAGTTTAAATTTGATACTAGATGGACCGAGGATGAGGAATGTGAGAGTATAATTTCGGATTCCTGGAGCACATCTACAAGTAGAACGAGGAAATTTAAGGTTGCGAGGAAGATACGGACAACAAAACGGCTCTGACCAGATGGAGCATGAGGAAGAGGCAGAACTCCAGGCGGGAAGCTGATGAGTTAATAGCCAAGTTGAAGCAATTGGAGACACTGCCATATACGAAAAGCGTAAAATAGGAAGAAGAGGAGATATTGAAGAATTTGGAAAGAGTGTGGGGATTGGAAGAAAAGTATTGGGCTCAGAAAGCAAGGGTGAAGTGGCTCACAACAGGCGACAGAAACACAAAGTTTTTTCATACAACCACTGTGCAACGAAGGTGCAGAAACTACATCAAAAGCCTAATCAAGGAAATGGAACGAGAATTGTGGGGCAGGAAAACATAAAGGAGGAGGCATGCATACATTTCCAAAAGGTGTTTGCTTCGGAGGGAGTATCCAATCTGGAAGAATGGAACAGCTTTATACCTCGAATTGTAACGGATGAGATGAATGAAGACTTGAAGAAAGAGTTCTCAGATGATGAAATAAGAGCGGCGGTGTTCGAAATGGGTGCGACCAAGTCTCTCGGCTCGGACGGAATTCAGGGGATATTCTTCCAGAAATACTAGGAAGTAATCCGTGAGGACGTGTGCTTGGCAGTCAAAAGTTTTCAGAACTCAGGTAAACTCCTTACAGAATTAAGCTCCACAAATATAGCTCTGATTCCAAAAGTTAAATGCCCTGAATCCCTGAACCAATATCGGCCTATAAGCTGCTGCAACTTTATATACAAGATATTTGCAAAATGCATTGCGAACAGATTAAAGGCGATATTACCTGAGATTATATCAAGCACCTAGGCCCCATACATCCAGGACAACATCATTGTGATGCATGAAGCCCTTCACTCACTGCAGTCTCGATGTAAGAAAGGGAAAACAGGCATGATGATGAAGCTGGATGTAGCAAAAGCATATGACAAACTTGAATGGGAGTATTTAGAGAGAATAATGTCTCTGTTTGGCTTCGACCCACAGTGGATTGAACTAATAATGAACTGCATCAAAACTGTCAGATTTGCGGTAAATATAAATGGGTAGCAAACCACTTACTTTCAGCCTACAAGGGGCATTAGACAGGGGGACCCCTCCATACCTGTTTATCATAGCAGCTAAGGGGTTATCTAGAAGAATGGAAAGATGCCATCAGATGGGGTTCGTTAGAGGTTTCAAAATTAACAGGTATTGCCCACCGGTGCACCATGTGTTCTATACTGATGACACAGTGTTGTTTGGAAATGCTTCCGCAGAAGAGGCACAAAACTTACTGTGGATTGTTAAGCAATACAGCAAGGCATCTGGACAGCGAATAAACAAAGACAAATCAAGAATCTACTTTAGTTCAAATGTGAGGGAGAAGATGAGAGAAACAATCTGTGAAAAGGCAGGTATGAAGGTAGCCGCTGACAACGACACATATCTGGGTATCCCGACAAATTGGGGAAGATCACAAACGAAGACATTGAATTTTGTTAAAGAATGAATCCAATCAAGGCTATGGAGTTGGAAGGGGGCTCTACTTTCTCAGGCGGGCTGGGAGGTGATGCTGAAAGCCGTAATATCTGCACTACCGGTATATGTCATGTCCATTTTTAAATTTCTAATTTCCTTTTGCAACTCAATACATGGTATGATGGCATGATTCTATTGGGGTGGGGATGAGGATAAAAGGAAGATACATTGGAAAAGTTGGGATGCATTGACAAAGACAAAAATAGATGAAGGCATTGGATTTCGCAACTTGGAGAGGTTTAATAATGCCCTGCTGGCTAAACAGTGTTGGAGAATATTGCAAAACCCGAATGCTCTATGGGTGCAGGTCCTCAAAGGGAAATACTACCCCAGGACTAATTTTATGAAGGCTGTTAAGGGAAAGGCAAGTTCCTGGATATGGAGCAATTTCATGTCGGGTAAGGAATTGTTACAAGAAGGACTGAGGTGGGATGTAGGGAATGGAAAAAAGATACTGCTTTGGGAGGATAATTGGCTACCTAGAGATGGCAGATACAAAATTGAATCGAGAAGACCGGATGGAAGGGCGGGGCTGTTAGTGGTAGACCTTATTGACAACAATGGAAGGTGGGATGAAGCAAAAATAGAAGGGTGGTTGAATGCGGAGGAAGCAGACCTCATTGAGAAAATTCCGACTGAACCAGATGTGGATGACAGGTTATGCTGGCATTATGAGAAAAGAGGTGAATACTCGGTAAAATCAGGTTATTGGCTGGCAATGAGACAAAAGGAATTGGCCCAAGCAAACAGAACTGATTCTGCGAACGCAATTGAGTGGAAGGAAATATGGAGACTGGATGTTCAACCCAAGGTTAAAACTTTTATTTGGAAGATACTAAAGAATGCTGTATCAGTAGCAGACAACCTGAAAAGGAGGGGAATGAATATTGATACAACATTTCAGGTGTGCGGGATGGCAGAGGAGACATTGGAGCACGCACTGATCTTCTGTGAACATGCTCGGGTTGCTTGGTTTGGCTCAATATTGGGATTACGAGTGGGGGAAGGCAATTTTCCAGGGATTAAAGAATGGTGGACAGGTCTAGGTGCTAGTTTGCCTCGAACACAAAAAAGGAGGTTAAAAGCTTGACAGCCAATATGCTATGGAACATTTGGGTGATGAGGAATGAATGCTTGCATGAGAGTGGCGAGGTAAGACCACACACAACAATTGCTCGAGGCAAGATAGGAATGGAGCTAAAAAAACATCATGCTGCAGAGAGGGGATAACACTCGAGACAATACAAATGAGGGAGAACAAAGATGGAAAAAGCCGCAAGAGGGGACGATAAAGATAAATACTGATGGGTCTTTCAATGCAACTACTATGGAGGCCGGAGCATGGATAATTTGTAGGGATGATCAGGGGATAGTAATTGATGGTGTGGCTACCAAACCACGATGTACAAGCGCATTGCAAACTGAAGGGCTGGCTCTCAGGGAGGCGGTCAATCTAGCCGTTGCTAGAGATTACCGACAGGTGATCTTCGAAACCGACTCATACATACTATGGAAGGCAATCCATGGTAAAGGAAAGAATATCCCACTACAGATAAGGACCACTGTCACAGCAATCTCAAGAAAATTGCAGGAGATGAATTGCAGATTGGGTAGCAAAAGCAGTAATGAATAGGATATGTCCACAGAATTGGGTAACAGAACCACTAGTAGCCTTAGGAATACTACTGTGTAATGACTTCATTCTGTGTTAAATAAACGTATCTATGCTTTCAAAAAAAAAAAAAACTAATTACCTCATTGATTTTGTTCTTCACTACAGACAACCTAACGTAATATTTTCTTCTTGGCTAATTTGTCAGGGAGATGTACGAATTCGCGGAAGAGATTAGGCGGAGTGCTTCCCCATTTTGACGCGTGTAATGAATCGGTTTGATGATTTAAACTTTGACCCCAAATCGGGGATTTTTTTTTTTAATTTTGTTTTTGACCAAAGATTTATATTTGACTCAAAGCCTGTAGGTGACCTATTGCCACAAAATCGCAGCTAATATGTTTTCTTCTCCTTATTCTTCGACTAACAGCAACACTCTTAGCAATGGTCAACCGGCGGCCGCCACTCTCACTATTTTGGCATTCAGTAACTTTTGATTTAAGGCTAGTAAAATTGTGTGTCATTGACCTCTTTTTACTGAGATAGAGTTGGTAAAGTGCAATTAGCCTATATATGGATCATTTACCTTTTTTCCTATATAGGTTAGGTTGTGTTTCTTAGAACCTGCAAAGTGTTTGATATAATTTCTGCAAAAATATTATTACTTTTTTCAGCAGAGTTACATATAGTTTTTTTTTCCGCAGATTCATCAACTTTAAATATTTGGTGGTATATGTTCTCCGTTCAATTTGTCCTAGTATTTCTTTCTTTTTTTTGTAATATTCATAAGTTTTTCATATTTTTTTTGAGAATGCACTAAAAAACCCAGCAATTTACGGGGGTTATTTTTCTTTTGTTTACAATTTACGGGGGTTATATTGTGGAGGTTAACGACAACCTTCACAAATTCCTCAATATTGCTAGGGTTACATAACCTCCGCAAAAAAGGATCATTTTGTGACGGTTAAAATTAAATTTCAGGGGGCTAGACTCCGTTATTTTTTAATAACTTGTTCTTTTTCTTCTTTTAATATATGCAAGGCTATTTTTAGGGAAATAAAAATTTTGAGACACTCTTTCTCCTCCAGATTTTTCATTTCCCTCCAATTTTGTTCTTTCTTTTCCTCTCGCGCACTTTTCTTCTTTGAAACCCCAAATTCCAATTGAAATGCTAAACCCCAATTAATTCCTCTTTAATCTCCATCAATCCCGCCCTGCTCCGCCACACTTTTCCATGACGTCTAGCTCCGTTATTTGGATGTGAGAGCGACAGGCGCGGCGTCAGATCGTCGATGGCGGAGGTTCCCGGCGAGGTGACTACGACGGCAGAGGCGGTAGTTCCACGATCGTGCCGCTGACGACGTCGAGATCTTTCAAGGACTGGCCGAGGAGAGTGCATCAAGGAGGAGGCCGGTCAGGCCCAGCTTCGACGCCGACAACGAGTTCAAAACTCTGCTGCACGGCTCCGATCAGGTCAAGGTGGAGGTCAACCGCCTCAAGAATGAAGTCACAGGTTTGTGTGTTTTTGTTGATGTGGACGCAGATCTGAGTGATTCCTAGTGTGGCTGTGGTTTTTTTTTTTCTTATGTGTTTGTGTTTATGTGCGTGTGGCTTGTTTTAGCATATTGAAGTGAGTAAGCTGGTGAAAGGACGGCGGCTTGATAACTTGGAGTTCACGCAGTGGTTGAAGCGCTACTGTAATTCCGTTAACGGAGGGTTTGTCAAGTAATTCTCGTGAATTGCTTTCACTACCTTTAAATTTCTGCAGATTGCTATTTTTTTGGTGAATTTAATTGGTTGTATTTGTTTATGTTTAACAGCTAAATTGTGTTATGCATTTAGAACACCAGAATTTGGTTTTGGCATAGGTAGTTGATTTGATTCGGATGTTGCTGAAAAGTAGCAAAGCAATTAGCTATTGGTATTATATGCTAGCATGAGCAGTTATGTTTGTGTATCGTTTCACTTCCCCTTTTGCTTTATATTTCTTTTATTTCTATTCCTTCTTCTGCTTTACTCTGTTATGCCTTGGCCGTAGTTTCACATTGCTTTTGCACTTTGTTAAATTTGATTGTCCCTGAATGCTTATCATGCCTTCAATTTGAGTGCGTGTAGAAGATTATTCATTTGATGCTTAAAATTTCATCATCATCCAACTAGTACAGTAAGCTAATTCTCATTGACATCTTTGGCGATTGCTGATTCTTATTTGCAGATCTTGCAGAAGTTATATGAACCATATATCAAAGAAGTCCCTCTTTTCAAGGGGTGTTCTATAGGATTCATTAAGCAGATTGGAAGTCAATTTTGTCACATTCACTCAGTATGCAGAAATTTTAAACATTGATCCTGGCTTAATCATTGTTCAATCACAAATGCACTTCTTCATGAAATCAGGAGACTGAAATCTCTTCTGATCGTGAGAATGAATCTTATTCATTCTTTTGGTTGATTCAGTTGATTAAGGTTCATGAGGAGTTCCTCATTCCTGGAGAAGTGATTATAGAGCAAGGACAGATAGTGGATAAATTGTAGAGCTTTTTCAAAGAGGTGTGACTCTGAAATATTTTTTTGTAAATCCCTAATACAATTGGGCTATTCACTAGCTTACCTTTGGCTCTCTCGCTTAGTTATATTGAGAGCATTTAGTGTGTTGAGAAAAAGTTGTGCCCTATGCTTTCAGCTAACTTCAAATTCATGCTTGTCGGGTGACTAGTAAAGGCGGCAATCATTGAGACCTGCAGTCCTTTGAGAGATAAAATTGGTGCTTCGGCATCAATCTCTCCAGGTAAGCGTTCTAGATTGATGCAATTGTGAATTATTGGGTATCTGCTTCATAACTGGGAAATGTATACCTCTCTTTTCAGTTTGTTGGGTGCATATTATCACATTGGTTGGTTGGCTATAAGCTCCTTTGTTCATGCTTTCTCTACTTTGCAGAGAAAGGAGAAGTGATTAGCGATTCTTACAAGCTACTTTATGTTGACTTGCGCAATATACAAAAGCTCAACGATGTTATAGCCGTTGCTGGTATGGATCCCAGGTATGTATGAAGAGTCAATTCTTCTCTCCGTGGTTTCATCAAATTTCATCAGTCTCTTGTCCGGTTACATCTCTTTTAGTGTCTGTTTTTTCTTCAAAGAAAGAAAACTGTCTCAACAGTGATTGTGATGGAATTCTTAGCAGACTCTCATTCTCATACGGTCATACCTCTGTTTTTTTTTTTTTAATGCTAATTCTCATACCTCTGTTTGTCAAGAACGTTACATCCAAATCTATAGCTTCTTGTGTTCTTTCTCTTTTACCAGAACGTTTCTCCTTGCTTTGGCCTTTTCTTATTTTTATGATTTTTGTAGACTACTTTGCCTTTATGCCGAAGGACTTGTTTCATTCTGACGCCGTTATCAGCCTGCGAACGTTTATAATTGCAGAATGCGACCTAATACACTTGGATCCTGATTCAACACGTGCTATAGTTGGATGGGCTTCAAATACATATTCAATAGCTGTGTTTTTCCTATATGAGCAGGTTATGAGCCTTCTAAGTTCTAAGATAGTAGAAGTCTTTGATATTTGCTTATGTGTCAGGAACTATTTCAATTTGTATTACTGGTTTTATATAATTTTTGGATTATATACTAAAATTCTTGTTCATTTTCCTTCTGTAAACAACAGGGTATCGTCATTGAAATGATTCAAGCTTCACTGTCCAAAGAGGGAACCAAGAAAATCATCTATCTTGGTGACGGTAGTGGCAATTACTGCCCAAGCTTGAAGCTTACTTCCAAGGAAGAATTTCCCAGTCTGGGATTTGATCAGCAGGAATCCTATGGTGATCAAGGCAAAAATTCATGAATTGACAGATCGAGGGGTCTTGAAAAGGTTTTGCTGCAATTAGTGGAACAATTGCTGTGGAGGAGGAAAGCAACAGTGCTTCTGCTCAGTTGCTTACAGCAGACTGCAAGCTGCAAAATATTACAGTTGCTGTCCCTGAAGCCTTGCTTCAGCTCTCTCAGTTCGTCAATACTTGGGTTTAATTAATGTAACAAGAGCATAAAGTGCAGGCAAAGTGGCAGAGTTAACAATTACTTTGCACTGATTTTTTTTTTTGTTTTTTTTTTTTGGTTTTAACAAAGAAGTTTAAGAGCCTGTGTGATACTCTTGGTCAGCATTGATCAAGAGAGATCCATAAAAATAGATAGATGGTGATTTGCATTGATCAAGAGAGATCCACATTATTGAGCTTGTATCCACATGGTGGTTTGTGTCAAATCCTTTGTATAATTTAATAAAATGTCAATTTTGATTATTTTTTGTGTTATTTATATTATTTTAAATGGTCAAATTATAATTCTAATTGAGCTTAGAAGAAACTACAGTAGATCAATTCGATGATAACTCGAATTTGATTCGGTGTTATTGACTTCAAGCCAAGTTTTACTGTCGAGTGAATCTCATGAGTCGAGCTCAAGCTTATTAGTATACTATTCGACTCTTAATTGAGTCTAACTGAGCGTATAATCATGTATATCCATTGTCGAGCTTAATTGGGTTGATTCAAATTTAAATTAACAAGCATAATTGATTGAGCTCGAGCTCGAGCTCGAGTTTAAAATTTGATGCCTGATCGATCTAGCACGACCATTATTACTACTGAGTCGAGTCAAGTCAAACTAAAGATTAGGGATAGGACTTTACAATTTTTTGGGGTTTAATTTACAAAATGTCTTATTTTTTCTCTACATCTATCTTCTTTTAATAAAGCTTATACCAATAAAACGTTTTTTTCCCAAATAAGCTCAACTTTACTACCAAATGAGCTTTAACAAGCTGAGCACGAGTTTAGTAGTAGTCCACTCGTCAACCTCGCGAATCTATTGGTGTCTATACTATAGCCCGCAATATTGAGACTCAAAGTGAACATTTTGTGGATGAATGGAACAAGGAAATAGTAATAGGAATCTCAAAGTGAATGGAGACAAGCTCAGGAACTTGTTTGTGGGTTAGCTCAAAGACTAAGATGTTTCAGAAAAGAGCACGGAGATCTAGTAGTTTGATAGGAGAAAGAAAGCTTCTAGCTTAATGTACTAGTAATTGCATTTACAATATTACTGCCCAACTTAGTAGCAAGATTTTGTAATTGATATTTGCAATCAAATTATGTCCGATAGGTTCTCTACAAAACAATTCCGAGATCTACGCATCAAAAGATTGCTCATGTTTAAGCTACGTAGAGTAGAGATTGGTCATGTTTGCAGGGCCAATAAAGTTACAATTGGTGGTAAATGAGCCACATTATTCACGACCTATTCAAGATTGATTTGATGATAACTTGAATTTGACTCGTTTTTATCGAGCTTAATTGCTACCGAATGAGCTTAATCAGTCAAGCATGAGTATAGTAGCATTGGAATCGTCAACCTCGCGAACATACTCGAGTTATTAATTGAGTCTAAACAAGCATAAAACCGTGTATGTTCAGGCTGAGTTTAATCGAGTTAGTTCAAATTTAAGGTAACAAGTTAAAGCTATTCGTTTGCAGATCGTAAGTGCTCAAGCTAAAAGCATAAAAATTAATGCTCGATTGAGTTTGATCATTTCTTTAGTTAACAAGTTGAGTCAAAAGTTACCAGTAATGGGCTCATTTACACCCTAAAATTCGATACGAGTTCCTTCTCAATTTCTATTGTCTGGAAATATCATTCATTTCAATCAGCTAGTCTTCTTCATACAAAAGATGAGCTATAGCTGAGCTGGAGGGGCGTATCTCCCAATAGGTAGTACCATAATAGTGGACCAGCAGGTCCAGTGAATAAACCTTATTATTAGAGCTTGCACTTTTGATCTCCCCCTAAGTAGTTGGTAAATCCCAAATTCAACCTGCCATCTCTAAGACTCGGGTTCGAGTCCCGGCGCTTCCAGTCAAGCCCCATAGTGTGATGCGGCCGAATATGGCCTTCCACACGGTGGGGTGCTGGCCGTTGAGCCCGGTGATTCCCCGGTATTATGACGCGTAGCAGGTGAGGGCGTCCGCTGGTGCCCCGGTTGGGCGGTCTCTCCTATGAGGAGGGTCTAATGCCAGGATGTAACCGGTATTGACCGGGGCCTGGACCGACGGGGCGATGATGACACCACTGATGCCTTTTTCTTCTTGAAAAAAAAAAAAAATCCCAAATAGACTCCATCACCATTCGTGAAATGAATTCCCAAGCATTCACTGATCTCATCTTATAGTTCAATCGGGGTGGCTCAAGTTGAACGTAATAGAAATTTTGTCCAAATTTATCTTCTACCCTGATATGTCACTATAAAAGCCAATAATCTCCTGAAGCTGTCATCGGTCGTATAAGTCACCCAATACGAATTCTTTGTATTTATAAAATTTAGAACTTACTCATGACCTGCCTAACTGGAACCGAGCTGATTAATATTCGGGCCAACCCGCATTGGTAACCCAAAGCTAGGAAAATTATATAATTGAACCCCGAAACGGAAGACAAAACCAGACCCGTCAAAGGCAATGGAAGACGGAGAGAGCCCTCTCTGCAAAAACCTCCCAAACCTCGTCTCCTCCTTCGTCGACACCTTCGTCGACTTCACCGTCAGCGGCGGACTTTTCTCACCCTCCGCCCAAAACCACCCCGACCCAACTCCTCCTCAACCCGCCGCTCCCAAACCCCTCCAGACCCGGTACCCCGCCCCGCCCCGGCTGGTCGCGGTGGGCGATCTCCACGGCGACCTCGAGAAAACCAAGCAATCCCTCCGGCTCGCCGGCGTAATCGACGGCCAGGGTCAATGGGCAGGCGGGTCCTCCACCGTCGTCCAAGTCGGCGACGTCCTCGACCGCGGCGGGGAGGAGCTGAAGATTCTCTATTTCTTAGAGAAACTGAAGAGAGAAGCGAGTAAGGCCGGTGGCCGGTTAATCACCATGAACGGCAACCATGAGGTTATGAACGTGGAAGGGGATTTCCGGTTCGTTACGAAATCGGGGCTGGAGGAATTCGAGAACTGGGCTAATTGGTATAGCTTGGGTGAAAAAATCAAGGGTTTGGTTTCAGGGGAGAAAAGAAAGGATCTTTTTGATGGGATCCCTTTGAAGTTTCGTGGTGTTAAGGATGATTGCGTTAATGGAATCAGAGCTAGAATAGCCGCTTTGAGACCGGACGGGCCGGTGGCGAGGAGGTTTTTAGGGGAAAATGTGACTGTTCTGGTTGTGGGGGATTCAGTTTTTGTGCATGGAGGGTTATTACCTGAACATGTAGAATACGGGTTAGAGAGGATTAATAAGGAAGTTAGGGATTGGGTTAATGGATTCCGGGGAAAACACCCGCCGGGGCATTGTAAGGGGCGGGATGCGGTGGTTTGGTTGAGGAAATTCTCCGATGAGAAGAAGGGTAGGTGTGATTGTTCTGCGTTGGAGCATGTACTGGCTACGGTGCCTGGGGCGAGGAGGATGATCATGGGGCATACCATTCAGCAGAGTGGGATTAATGGTGCGTGTGAGAATAGGGCCATTAGGATCGATGTGGGGATGTCGAAAGGGTGCATCAATGGGTTGCCTGAAGTTTTGGAGATTGTTGGAGGATCGGAGTTGAGGGTGTTGACTTCGAATCCTGCTTATCAGGGCAGACACAAGGGTTATTCGGAAGCCAATGGGAAGGAACGAGCTGCATTGTTGATACCGGCTCATGGAGTGAAGCAAGTGGAAGTGAAAGCTTAAGATTTTTGTGTCTTGAGTTTCAGTAGAGAGAAAGATTGATGATAATGTTTTTCACTTAGGAAACCTGATTAATGCATTGGATTCTCAAAATTGTAGGCAGTTCAAAAGTTAGATGCATACATTGCCTTTGGTTGTCATTGATTTGTTCATTGAATTGCTAGACCAAATGTTTCTTTCTTAATGAGTAGTTGGGAATCATGTGTTCTCATGAAGTGTAACCTTTCTGAAGAAGCTAGTCATTTCTGCAGTTCCTATGTAGTGACTTGTCTTTGGGATTAGATGTGATTGTGCTTGTGCTGTTTTTAGTTTCAGATGGGATGCATTTTGGGGGTTTTGTATCCTGATTGCCAGGATATTCTTTTGATAATCTCATGGTTGGCATGATTAGTAGCTCACGCAGCCAGAACTTTCCGCTAGTAGGCAGAGCACTTACCCATACACTCGAAGCCCCTCGCTAATGTAGGTTGCTTACTCTCTCCCTAATAGCAAATGAAAAAGACCTGGTCTTTTGGTTCTCATGATGCTGGCCAAGGAAATCAAATTAAAATCAAATTAAGGTTGACAGATCATTCCATTCATCAAGGGGCATGTCATCTTGGGCCCGTGTTATTCCTGAACCTAGCCAGGCATCTTGTTAGTGTTAGGAAGATCATTGGATGTGTTGTAACAAAATTATGATTTTTGCTAGCAACTACAGCTGCTGAAGTACATTAAACACGGCTGTTAGAAAAACATTTAATTTTTGTCATTTTCACATCGGTGAGGATTATTTGCAATGACAATTCACTTGATAAAAAGAACTGCCTGCTATGACTATGAAACCTGTTAACTCCCAGTACTTAAAATTGTTATTAATTTTGGTAGAAGCTAACATAAATAACAAGTTTACAAAATATGATCCAGATCCCACAACATATATGGCATAACTCCATCCTTGCAAGTTATCATTTTAGCCGGAAATTTCGAGCCAATTGGTGCCGAACTCATTTCAGTTGCTCAGGGATAGAGAGAGATGACTTCAATCTTTCAACCATGTTTGGCAAGGAGTTGATGGTATCTTGGATTGACTGGTCAATACATGACTCAAGACCTTTGATAGCATCAGATCCAGTTGCGTTGAACTTTGCTTCCTGAAACTTGTCTTGGCAGACCATCATAGCTCTCTGCATCCTCTCCTGCAATTGATTTTTATAAAAGAAAACAATTGGTACAACCACAAATGAAAGACGCTCACTAAAGCACTTGCCCGAAAACGAGAATAGAGCCAACATGCAAAAAACAAGGTGAGCGGATCAACCATTGCTGTGAGCACATTCTTTATAGGTAGGGATGAACTTAATGTAACAAACAAATCTGCACAGGTAGATGCTTAAAGGGGACGAACTTAAAGTAAAATGACTTTGAATACATGACAAATCTAAATATATTGAAATCTTTTAGTGGCCAAAAGGAGTAAGATAGTGTAGCTCTAATTTGCAAGAGACTGATAATCTCTTAGAAAATATTTGTTTTCCTTCCCTGTTTCAAAGGCTCAAAACCAGAACTGGAAAGACTAGGGAAAACATTGAAAACTTCGAAGTAACAGAAAGATTATTTTGAAAATGTAGTAACAGCTAAGATCTGAAGAACTTGCATATAATGACAACGTTCATGTAACCAAGATACTTTCTGGTCAAGACGGGTTTACATTTTGCATTGCCCTTTTCAATAGCTATTCAGGTTAATATACTAACAGCATATGCTATAGAATGTAGATTATCTCCCCCCCACCCTGTGCAATACTCATGGCACCTAGTAGCAGGCAGCAAGTAGCCACAGCAATAAACAAGCTCGGACATGAGATATCGCATTACATGGAAGTCAAACGGTAAGGCACACTCAATCAATTCATGTATGCTTCATGAAGGAACTGCATATACTTCCTAGCTATCTTGTCCAACACAAAATCAATCCCATTTGCTTTGATGCACAGAAGAGTTTATCAACTTTTTCAAAGCTTCTATGACCCCAAAAGCTAAATGCATCAGACAGGACCATTACTAATTCATGAAGTATTAAGCTTGGCTAAACGCTATCAGAGTATGAAAAAGATTTTCTCATGTTCCAAAAATGTAATCAAGTGAAAATTCTTCCCAACATCTCCTAACAGAATTGGCCCGAAAACTCATCATCTGATTCCCTTGAAGCCAAACTCCTAACCTTCCTCTACCTCACTAATTCAGACGCAACTTTACGGGCAGCATATACACTCTACACTCTTTATCTCAATGATCCCAAAGTTGTGAAATAACTGTTGATGAATGACTGTTACCACAACTAGTGGTGCTCACATCATCCTAAGAGATTAATGGCTATGCTCGTTAAAGCTCAGGGAAAGAACGCAATGCATATTACAATAAAAGCGATCAGCTCTGGAAGCTCCTCAACAACTCAGAAAGAAAAGGTATGACAAGCTTTTCTGTGTTTAGTGAATTCTGAAAATGTCCATAACTGATTTACAGAGCATAATTAAATTAAAAAAGTAAGTTATCTTCACTTACACACAGACACGAAGAAAATATAGGTGGAAGAAGAAAAAAATGATCAAGCGGGAAGAGGAAATAAACTTACTTGCAACCTCCCAACTTCGTGGTCCATATGACCTTGAGCCTTAACAACCGGAATGGTGCAATTTTCAACACAATTGTTTATTTCTTGTTGCTGCTTCCTCCGATCAAAACACTCATATGCACACTTGAAGTATGCTTGCTGAAAGCAAATTACCATTTCAAACAATCAACCCCAAGAAGGTTACTTGGCAATTTTATTCGTAAGAAAGAAACCAAAAAAACATAACTTTTCAATTGCTTCCAGAGAAAATTGACAAAACCTTTCACTAAAATCACAAAAGTTCAAAACTTTGCCTCAAATATCCCACTAGTTCCATCAAACAATGTTAACCAAGGGTAAAGTTTTCAGCTTTCAGCATCTGAAATAACACAGAATTCGATACACAAACGGTTTCTCTACAAATCTCTTATCAACGAACACCAAAATCATACACACCCATGACAAATTCAAGCAATACCCGCATCACAAAGTAATCCAACAAGCACGAGAAAAACATTAACAAGAAGATTAGCTTCAATTAGGAAGCTATACACACACACCTGAAGAGTATAACCAACATGGTCTTGCAAAGGAGCGAGGTGGGCCTGAGCGGCAGAGTTAACTTGGTTGATCTTGTTACTCAGTCTTGCTTGCACCATCTCCAAATCAAGTGAAGCATTATTATCCATGCTTGAAAGTTTTTCAGCTCTTACAACGTTAAAAAAACAGAAGTCTTGTGGTTATGGTGGTTGGGTTCTTGCAAATTTCTTACACAGATGGGGTTGTTGTGGTTCGTTTATAGGGTTTTAAGGGGGTTTTCCGCTTTGCCGGGATTTATCTTTTGTTGGGTGGGGAACAAGCCAGTGCCCGGTCAGCTCGGTTCGGGTTGGGTTTTGTGATTAACTATTGGGCCTGCGGCTCATATCCATATCCTGAGAAACAATATTCGCTTAAGCCCATTCTAGCACCAATTTGTTGATGGCTGAGAGTAGAGCCTTTTATACCTCAAGCTAGTTTAGATTTAACTCATTTGAGCTCTACTTATGTTAAGTATTGTTAAGCTGTAAATGAGTAAACTTGTCATACCAAAATTGATGTCATTATATAAGAGAATTTGGTATCCTCCATGATTGTATTAGGCACAATAGTTTAGTGATGAGAGAATTAATGTACAAGAGTTGTATATTTCTAAATCGAATTCGTTGCTACAAAATAAGATTGGTGACAAATGTACATTATTGTTAAGTCAAGAGGGGAGATATTGTTAATTAGTATAGTGCATTTCCAAGTATATTGGGAGCAAAATTAATTATGCCATCCCGTGGATCAAATCATCGTCCATAAATGCAGCCTCAAATTCATCAAAGTGTGAGTGATTATTTGTGGCAGAATTTGCAAAGGATGACCTCCATTCACGAACCTTTTTCTCCTGTGCAAGCATCTTAGCCATCCTACACAAGGCCCCAGGAAAAAACAACCATAGAAACATAATTAAATGGAGAAGAAAATAAAAGGCTAAACGTTGTAAGTAAAAAGGAAAATTTTCTTTAATGTAGAGTGTACATGTACATACTTTATAAGGGCTTCTTCATTGGTTGCATTTATGCATGCTTTTTCAAGAACTCCTGTCACCAAGTTCACTCTTGATGCAGGTTTCTTCAACAACTCCTCACCCACTTTCACTAGATTTTCCAAGTTTTGTTCAGTGGCAATATCCACAGAATATAGTTCCCCGGTCAACGTGTCATCCTGCAGTTTTTTTTAGCTATGCTTCATTGTTAGTATAAAATTTTCTACAGAAAATTGCATATATCAATCACCTAACAGGATTGTAGCTCATCTTTTACAGTAAGCTAAGTCTCGGATTCGAGTCACACCTTCAACATCGAACAGGATAAAAGAAAATATAGCAAGACCTTTTCACTGACCTGAATCCGAAGATAATTGTCTCCTGGGTACTGGAGGGCTTGGAAAACAGTGGAAATATGAACATCCACAATGTCACTACTAGCTTGCATAAACATATCCACTAAAGGGGTGGAGTTGTCACTACTCAACCATCCCAAAACACCCCACTTAGCTGCCTCTTCAGCTCCATATTTTTCTACTGGTTTTGCTGTGCCAGTTCCCAAGGATAGCACCAGAAAAGGGTTCTTGTTTCCATGGCTTACTTGATCTCTTCTCGCTTCTCCTAAAGCAAGTAAAGTCTGCAGGAAATCACATAATCAACTAAGAGCAGGGGAAAAAAAAAAAAGAGAGAACATAATTATAATTAGTAATACATAACACTGAGCTATACCGGATTATTAGCAGCCACTCCACCATCAACAAGATTGAAGTCTCGTACTTCCCCCTCTGAATCTTCGGTCTCGAAATGATGTGGAGGAAGGTAAGTAGGATCAGCTGTGAGACGCCCCGACCCGTATTTACCGTACACAGCAAACACGTGCCGGAACTGTGACAACCCAACCCAACAAAGCCCGACGGACTGCGTATAAAACAATAAACTGGCCAACGGCCCAATATCAAAAACTGTAAACCGGCCCTTCGGCCCAACATAGAACTCGTCACCCGAACCCCGGGGACATCATCAACAACAACCATCCGGCCCAATGGCCCAAGTACAACATATGCACAGCAGAAAACTCAACAATATGCACAGCGGAAAACTTATGACTCACGTGACAACATATGCAAGGCCCAATGTAACAAATGGATCCGAGTCCTGTCCGAGGGTACGCTTCAGCTCGCCCGGTACGTTCCTGCACTACAAACAACTCATCCTACGGGATGAAACCCCGCAGGCGAGGGGTGAGTCCGAAGCGCTCACCGACGAAAGATAAACAGTGATATATAATCAACCATAATACTTTCAAAATAAACACAACAATCACAATAATAAGCAAAAACAATCACATCACAAGGATACTGCCATAACAACTAACACATACTACACGACAGAGGAATCCAACTCAAACAATACATCAGAGGAAACCAACACAATCAATACGACAGAGGAATCTACTAAATCATATCAAGCCAAGACCAAAAGAATACTTATTAATTTTTTATTACCAATTTTATCTTCCGTGCCCGTCACTGGACAAGCTAGGGTCGTACCTGGTTATTAACTAATTCTGGATGCCAGGTCAAACAGCCATACCAAATCTTACCATACCGGGACCACGTCCCAAATTACCAAATCACACCGGGTTCAACAACCCAAATACCATACCGGGATCAACATCCCAAAACCGGATATTCGGTATATCCGAACCACTGGGTATTCGGTATACCCCAACCACAGGCATCAACATGCCAACTGGATATTCGGTATATCCGAACCACTGGGTATTTGGTATACCCTAACCACAAGCAACAATATGCCAACCGGATATTCGGTATATCCGAACCACTGGGTATTTGGTATACCCTAACCACAGGCATCAACATGCCAACCAAATCAAGTAACCAAACCAAGTAACCGACCATAGCATCCCAGAATTAATCTTCAAACCATCGGGTCGTACCACTACTTCCCACACATATCATCATATCATATCAATTTCAAATTTCCAATTTCCATTTCACAATTATCCACAGTCAATAGTTTATTCCAATAATCCAATCACAACACTATCTACCGACAACAATCACAATATCCATAATAGTCAAGCAATTATCCAACTTCCTATTAGCTCAAGTTATACAGCAGACCATTCCATCAACAGTTTCATAACATCAATTACTCACAGTCCAACATCAATCACAACACAGTATCCAATAAACCAATAACAGTCATACAGCAGTTCAATCAAGCAAATCAACATCATAGCAACAACAGCAACAATAACCGTAGCAGCCAAGTATCCAACACAATTCCTCAATCAGGTAACAGTCAATCATTATTCCAACAGAACAATCTAGCAGCAAAATACGCAAACAAAGAAACACACACAGCATTACGGGCACATATCAAGGTTTATCTATCCTCACCTTGGCCGATTACTCAACTCCGGAAAATAATGTCCGGTCCGACGCCGGCTCCTCGGAAAACTGCCCGATTTCCGAACCTATACAACCAAAACAATATACACACACATAAATGCACATAAGAGTATGTCATGATGCCAATATTACGAATTAATCCCATCCCGATTACTCATCTTTTATTTATTATCTTTTGTCGAAAATATTTTACTCGTACGTATTTCCAAATATAATTAAAACTCTATTTCAAAATACATTTTCATAAAACAATTATAATTTACAAAATGATAATCATCATAATTTTTCCAGAAAATAATAACGTATTTATAATTTTCAGAAAATATGTATAGTATTTATCTTTTTCTAAGCATATATAATAATAATATTTTCCAACACAAAATATAATTAACTTTAATTTCCAAAGTACATATTTATTTTCATAAGCCACAATCACAATTTCACAGACGAAAATAATATACATATTAATTTACAGAAATTATTTCATAGTACATATATATTTTTTTCCAATTTAATAATAGTTTCCAAAACAAAACTTAATTATTTAACCAAGTAAATATATTTATATTTTAACAAAAATACCAGATTTAAATTGGAATTAATTTACTCAAAATAACTATATATTTTTTTTCAAAATTATATATAAGAAAATGAATAATAAATACATATGTATATATAGTTTTTTTTTTATATATTTAATCGGACTTGGCCTGAACAGTAGACTATTCAAGCCCATGCCCAAGCCACAGTTTCGGCCCAACACCCAGCCCACACACACACAGCCCACGAAATCACAGCCCAGCCCACGAGACCCAACCCGCTGGCATCCGGGTCGCCCACCAAGCAAACAAGTCACACATCTGGGTCGCTCACCTTCACTTGCAGAGGCGCGGCGGCGACGCGTCGAACGGCATGGTAGCGACGACTCTGGCGGGGACGAGGCGAGCAGCATGCGGCGGCGACAGGGGAGTCAAGACGGCGGCTGACGACGGCGTGGAAGGGGCGCAGAGGTGCCGGGTAAGGGGAACGGGTCGTCGGGTTCGTCGGCTGCAGGTGGACTCGCCGGCTTCGTCGCGACGGAGGAAGGACGGGGGCGGCACGGAAGAGGGGCTTCATTAGTGATGGCGGCTCTGCGAAGGCGGGAGGTGTGCAGGGGGGGTCGCGACGGCGAGAGCGAGAGGTGGTGGCGCACGAGGTGGCGGCGGCCGGCGGTGGTTGGCTCCTCTTCTTCCTTTCCTTTTTTTTTTTTTTTTCCTTCCCCGGTTACTTCTTTTTTCCTTTTTTTCTCTCTTCTTTCTTTTTTTTTTTTCCTTCTCTCTTTTTTTTTCCTCCCTCTCTTTCTCTTTTTTTTTCTTCCCCTCCTGCTTCCTTCACCGACTGCTTTAAACTGGTTTTTTTTTTTTTACTATTACTCATGTGTTCTCCAAATAATGCAAATCGTCCGTATTACGAGCGAGTCCGATCCGGACCAGAAAATAATCGATACCCAGTAGTTATTTTCCGGTGTGATTTTCCGAGAAATTCCGAAACCCGAAAAATACCAACTTAGTTCCGAAAAATCAACGGGAAAATCACGAGTGCGGGAAAACTCTCGGTTTCGAAAAACAACTCCCGTTTTACCGTGAATTAATTACCCAAGATTAATTCAACAATAAATCACGGTAAAACAATTTCTACAGTCCCGGTAAAAATCCAAAATTTTACCCGGGCTGTTACATTCTACCCCCCTTAAAAAGAATTTCGTCCCCGAAATTCCGTCTTATCCGTGGGTCCTACCATGATAAGCTTCTGGCACACTCTGCCAGGTGTCCAAACTCAACATGAGATACCGCTTATACCCTTAAGCGACATCTCATCCGCTTATAAATACCAAACCTCACAGCTGAGACATTCACTCTCAGCCATGGACTCTCCACTTCGTTCTCGAACGACCTCAGACTCCGAGAACAACAGCTACATCGGCGGCACGGCTTTCCCGACAAGCTCCGATGACGAGCCTCCAAATAAACGGTTCAAGACCAACATCATCGGTCTGGAGGAGCACATGGTGGTCTCCCCAAAGCGACGGAAGAAGCGTGCCGGCAAGAAAGCTGAGGACAAGAAGGGCAAGGCGGTAGCTGAGAGCAGCACCCCGCAATAGAAGTTGACGCAGCTGAACGTCTCCCTGAGGAAGATCAGCTCGGCGGTGGCACAAATCGAACTGGCGTGCGCGAAGCTCTTCCCTCACCTGAGGAACGTCCAGCAACTTGTAAAGGACTTAGAGAAGCAAGTAACTCAGTAGAGTACTTCTTCTCCGATGTAAACTGTTATGTATTAATAAAATAAGTTTCCTTTTGAAATCAAATCTCTTAGATTATGAATTCTCTTATTAAGATATGAAAGTTCATATTTAACTGAGAAAAAACAAAATATTTAAAACATAACAAAACTGTCATGAATAAAATCGAACATAATGATGTTACAAACAGGACCGATAAAACGAATTATAACCAACATAAAGAAATTAAAAACGAAACAAAACTCGTTTAACAAAATCAAAACAAAAAGAAATTAAAACAAGATATGTTTTCATGCTCGGCGCTCTAGTTTGATCATGTCCATTCTCAATCCTGAGAAACGTGACACGTACAGTTAACGGTGACGTCGGTTAACCTCGTGAAGAAGACATCCGTTAACTGGCAAGGCGATGATCACAGGAACGTCCTGTGTCCCTCGAAAGACACGTTACCCACTTGTTCAAAAATTCCGCATGAGCCAAAACGTCTGTCAAGGCTCGTATCTCTCCACGATGTCCGAACAGCTGTGAGCTTGTCGCACATGCGCTCTACTCGAGATACGGCCTCATCCGTCTTGCCTCAACGGTCACGGATGCTAGTGATAAAAGATGCAAGAAAAATATAGCAAGACCATGGAAAGAAAGACAAGATAGCCAGAGCGAAAGAAAATCATGTGATGGAAATAGACTGAAAAACTCTGGCATGGGTCCGAAAAACTTAAATAAAGCAACGGTAAAATTCAAAAGGCAAGATCTTGAAAATCAAAAACGGTAATCACACTCCCCATAAGAGTATAAAAGAAGGAGCGGTGATGGGTAAATCATCAAAAGCATTAAACAAACAAAACGCTTAGGCAAAAGATAACACCACATTCGTAAAACAAAACCCCACACGTCCAAATCAAGATGCCTGCTCCATCTTCAGTCTTCTTCGTCGAAGGTGCCAATCTCGGCAGAAGGAATCGTCTAGCCTACAGCATGGTCAACGAACGTGCTGAAGAGCTACCGAACGAGCTCGGCAGAATGCCACGCCTTGTCTTCGTCGACGAACTCTACTCGCCGGTTCTTCGTCACTCCAATGGAAGAGGTGTTCTTCCTAGAGGGCCATGGGACACTGAGAACCTCATACTACGGATCGGCAAACTCCGTGATGTTCTTCATCTCCGAGAGGCTACAAGAGTTCAACCTGGAGTCCACTTGCCAATCTGTGGAGCAAGGCGCCTACTACCAACTCTCAATGACAGCTCAGAGCATGCCCAGATTGAC
The DNA here is from genome assembly GCA_028386065.3 of Turnera subulata. Classification (NCBI taxonomy): domain Eukaryota; kingdom Viridiplantae; phylum Streptophyta; class Magnoliopsida; order Malpighiales; family Passifloraceae; genus Turnera; species Turnera subulata. Next base: position 115,553 of record JAKUCV010002467.1, on the reverse strand, counting down.
TCGGCTACCTCCAACCTGGCCAAAGGCACGACTGCTGGTGTGGAACTGCAGAGGCGTCACAAGGCGTGCACAGGAATTCTCGTGCACTCTGAGGGACTTGAAGAACCAATATAAGCCGAACATGGTTCTTCTGACGGAGACACAGTGGCAACCACGAGACGTTCACGGTCTGATTCCACTCCGATTCCCTCAAGCTAACCGGTTCGAGATTCCTGGCCAGCGCGACAGAGGTGGCATGTGGTTCTCGTGGAGCGACAGAGTCACGGTCAACGTCAACAGCGATCCAAACAGCTTCCGTGTCAACGTTGTTCCGAATCGTTAAATGTATTTTCTTTATTTTTATTAAAATATCAAATATCAATGTAATATTTCCCTTTTTATAAAATATCATGTAATATTTCTGTTTGTACTCAAAATATTAATATTTCCCTTTGTATTATCAGTATTTGTAATATTAATAATATTTGTATTTTCGCATATTATGGCATCATTACCTCTTATGTGTATGTTCCGCGACAGCTGGCGTCCCTCGACTGGATCCATAATGCACTAACTAAATGATGTAAAATAATAAACAACTGGAGTGAACTATGCAAACAAGACAACAACACACATAGACTGCCCGACAAGACCTAACGCCCGCTCTGCTACCAAAATGAGACGCCCCGACCCATATTTACCGTACACAGCAAACACGTGCCGGAACTGTGACAACCCAACCCAACAAAGCCCGACGGACTGCGTATAAAACAATAAACTGGCCAACGGCCCAATATCAAAAACTGTAAACCGGCCCTTCGGCCCAACATAGAACTCGTCACCCGAACCCCGGGGACATCATCAACAACAACCATCCGGCCCAATGGCCCAAGTACAACATATTCACAGCAGAAAACTCAACAATATGCACAGCGGAAAACTTATGACTCACGTGACAACATATGCAAGGCCCAATGTAACAAATGGATCCGAGTCCTGTCCGAGGGTACGCTTCAGCTCGCCCGGTACGTTCCTGCACTACAAACAACTCATCCTACAGGATGAAACCCCGCAGGCGAGGGGTGAGTCCGAAGCGCTCACCGACGAAAGATAAACAGTGATATATAATCAACCATAATACTTTCAAAATAAACACAACAATCACAACAATAAGCAAAAACAATCACATCACAAGGATACTGCCATAACAACTAACACATACTACACGACAGAGGAATCCAACTCAAACAACACATCAGAGGAAACCAACACAATCAACACGACAGAGGAATCTACTAAATCATATCAAGCCAAGACCAAAAGAATACTTATTAATTTTTTATTACCAATTTTATCTTCCGTGCCCGTCACTGGACAAGCTAGGGTCGTACCTGGTTATTAACTAATTCTGGATGCCAGGTCAAACAGCCATACCAAATCTTACCATACCGGGACCACGTGCCAAATTACCAAATCACACCGGGTTCAACAACCCAAATACCATACCGGGATCAACATCCCAAAACCGGATATTCGGTATATCCGAACCACTGGGTATTCGGTATACCCCAACCACAGGCATCAACATGCCAACCCGATATTCGGTATATCCGAACCACTGGGTATTTGATATACCCTAACCACAAGCAACAATATGCCAACCGGATATTCGGTATATCCGAACCACTGGGTATTTGGTATACCCTAACCACAGGCATCAACATGCCAACCAAATCAAGTAACCAAACCAAGTAACCGACCATAGCATCCCAGAATTAATCTTCAAACTATCGGGTCGTACCACTACTTCCCGCACATATCATCATATCATATCAATTTCAAATTTCCAATTTCCATTTCTCAATTATCCACAGTCAATAGTTTATTCCAATAATCCAATCACAACACTATCTACCGACAACAATCACAATATCCATAACAGTCAAGCAATTATCCAACTTCCTATTAGCTCAAGTTATACAGCAGACCATTCCATCAACAGTTTCATAACATCAATTACTCACAGTCCAACATCAATCACAACACAGTATCCAATAAACCAATAACAGTCATACAGCGGTTCAATCAAGCAAATCAACATCATAGCAACAACAGCAACAATAACCGTAGCAACCAAGTATCCAACACAATTCCATATTACCAAATATCCATCAACAATACATGTAACACCAATTATTCACAATTAACAGTTCATCACAATATCCACACGACCAATAGCACAGTCCAACAACAGCAACATCAATAACCATAACAGTCAGATATCCGACAATGACCCTCTCAGTAGTTCATTCAAACAACAAAACACACAACTATCCACATTGACCAGTTCATCAATATTCTCAACACAATATACACAAGTCTATCACAATCCAATAACAGCATCGATAATTCCACAGCAATCAGGTAAATATATTTATATTTTAACAAAAATACCAGATTTAAATTGGAATTAATTTACCCAAAATAACTATATATTTTTTTTCAAAATTATATATAAGAAAACGAATAATAAATACATATGTATATATAGTTTTTTTTTATATATTTAATCGGACTTGGCCTGAACAGTAGACTATTCAAGCCCATGCCCAAGCCACAGTTTCGGCCCAACACCCAGCCCACACACACACACAACCCACGAAATCACAGCCCAGCCCGCGAGACCCAACCCGCTGGCATCCGGGTCGCCCACCAAGCAAACGGGTCACACATCTGGGTCGCTCACCTTCACTTGCAGAGGCGCGGCGGCGACGCGTCGAACGGCATGGTAGCGACGACTCTGGCGGGGACGAGGCGAGCAGCATGCGGCGGCGACAGGGGAGTCAAAACGGCGGCTGACGACGGCTTGGAAGGGGCGCAGAGGTGCCAGGTAAGGGGAACGGGTCGTCGGGTTCGTCGACTGCAGGTGGACTCGCCGGCTTCGTCGCGACGGAGGAAGGACGGGGGCGGCACGGAAGAGGCGCTTCATCAGTGGTGGCGGCTTTGCGAAGGCGGGAGGTGTGCAGGGGGGGTCGCGACGGCGAGAGCGAGAGGTGGTGGCGCACGAGGTGGCGGCGGCCGGCGGTGGTTGGCTCCTCTTCTTCCTTTCCTTTCCTTTTTTTTTTCCTTCCCCGGTTACTTCTTTTTTCCTTTTTTTCTCTCTTCTTTCTTTTCTTTTTTTTTTCCTTCTCTCTTTTTTTTTCCTCCCTCTCTTTCTCTTTTTTTTTCTTCCCCTCCTGCTTCCTTCACCGGCTGCTTTAAACTGGTTTTTTTTTTTACTATTACTCATGTCATCTCCAAATAATGCAAATCGTCCGTATTACGGGCGAGTCCGATCCGGACCAGAAAATAATCGATACCCAGTAGTTATTTTCCGGTGTGATTTTCCGAGAAATTCCGAAACCCGAAAAATACCAACTTAGTTCCGAAAAATCAACGGGAAAATCACGAGCGCGGGAAAACTCTCGGTTTCGAAAAACGACTCCCGTTTTACCGTGAATTAATTACCCAAGATTAATTCAACAGTAAATCACGGTAAAACAATTTCTACAGTCCCGGTAAAAATCCAAAATTTTACCCGGACTGTTACAAGCTGAGGTTGCAATGCATATGTCTGATAATAGAGCGTCTAAAGATGGGCTGTTCTTCAGCTGAAGCACAATATATATATAATACTTACATAAGAGAAAAATATGATAAGTTAATACCAACTATTGTTGGCAGGATAGCTATAGAGGAGCTTAGTGGTAATTAAGATTTTAAGTTCAATCCTCTGTATGGAGTGTACAGTGTTAGGAGGATCACCTTCACTAATAAATCCGACAATGCCTGATTGAATATATACCAAGGGGACTTACACATATGACTAACCTGGTAAGTAGAGAAGATGGTGAGGTGAAAGCATTTGATGTCAAATGTGGGGATGACAACGTTTGTTAAGGTGTGGTGTAGTCTTTTGTCTCCCAATTTTTCCTTGATCAGATTATGTAAATATTTCCCATCATATTTTGGTCCTGTCAACGACTTGACCAGATCTGCTGCCTGATGAGGGAATGGAGATCTGTTCCGTGTGTGATCAATATATGTTAGCAATTGAAAAAAGTGTAATCCAAAATTATTTAGTAATCGATATGTATAATTAATCACCTATTCTGAGGGAAGATCTTAGGGCTGTGATGGAGGTAGAAATCCTTAATGTCTTGCAAACAAAGGACGGTTTTGGTCATTGGGAGTGGTCAGCATGGCAGTCACTAGGCCACCAGTGCTAGTTCCTGCAATTACATCAAAATAATCTGCAAGTCTTGCTTCCTCTCCATCCAGTTTCTGTGCATACATTGGATAATCAATAAAACACCAAGCTTAACTAATTTCGTGATGTATACATATATATGGACCAAATTAAATAATATGTACAAAAAATAGATAAAGCATATGAGTTTTCCACCTGAAGTTCAGCTTCTAAAAAAGCAAGGATGGTTCCAGGTATAATTCCTCTGATTCCACCTCCATCAATGCTAAGGACTGTGATTACGTCTCCATATGCATATGGAGGTAGGGTGGATGATCTTGAGGTTTCCATGAGGGAGAATGATAATAAAGAAAGGATAACAATGCAAATTGAATGCAAAGGAGGACAAATTTTGAGCTATAGAGTAGAGAAGTTTCAAGTTTTTATAGTGGTGATGTGATTCACTAGTGCAGGAAGGGAAAAACTTTATATATATGAGTCTCTTGTGACCTTTTTTTTTTTTTTGATAATAGTAAGTCTCTTGTGACAATTAAAGTCTGATTACTACATATATATCCAATGGTGACGATGTGTATTTGTAGATAAACTTAAAATACACATGAGTAATAAGGTGATTTGAAGCTGATAAACTTAAACTACGCATTCTACTCTTTTCTCTTTTTTTTTTCTGTCGAAACTGATAAACATAAACTATGTACATAGTTTTCTGCCTTGTCATTCATCGGATTTGATAGAATCTTTGTTAAAACAACCTATCCGCAGTTCTACGGACTAATTAATGAGTCCCTGCCGTTTTTTCTTTTTGCTGATTTAAAGTCATATAATTTTTTTTTTTTTTCCTAAAAACAGCAGAACAATTTTAACCCAAAAAGTACATAATAATAATATATAAAAAAAAAACTAATATTGTACGCTTGTTCGAGGTATGCATATCGACTTTTCATGTCTACGGTGTGCTAACACCTGTGAACATGCATCCCGTCTATTTTTTCAATGCTCATGGGCTGCCCTCGTATGGAATGCTGCTATTATTACTAAATGGGGCATGCCATTGTCAATCCCTCAAAATTCCTCTATCTGTGCATGGTTCCTAGAATTGTGGTCTGCTGGCGATGTTAGTGTCATAGAGAAGTGGATGATGGTGTTATGGGGAATTTAGTATGCTCGAAACAAGCTGTACTTTTTAAGACAGGAGCTGGCGCCTGTCTATGTGGTGGATATGGTTATGGCTACTCTCTCCAGCTACAAGGAGGCCAATGCAATCAAGGAGACTACACTACCCCCTGTTTCAAACTCCACCCAATTCAGGATGCTGGAAACCTCCTGAAGTGAGCAGATACAAACTGAATGTTGATGCAGGTATTTTTGGGACACAAGGTTGTGGTCTCGGTGTTGCAGTACGGGATTCAACTGGTGACATAGTAATGCTTGCTTCAAAACGAATTGAGCACCAAATATCTGTTGAGGTTGCTGAAGCCCGAGCTTTGGTTTATGGTATCCAAGTAGCAATATCCTTGGGGTATATGGACCTTGATGCAGAGTCAGATAGCTGAAGCAAGTACCAAGCTGATGCTCAAATTGAGATCCTTCACTGCTTCCCATCTTTCTCGTAATTTCAATAGTTCAGCCGCTCACTTTCCTGATGAACATGTCTTTTTGGGATAACTTTCCTTCTCATTTGGTTTCAATTGCTTTAAATGATGTAAGCAGTTAATCATTTACCAATGCAATGCGCCAATAATCAAAAAAAATATTGCACGCTTGTTTCTTTGCCAAAACGAAGGCTCTATACCAGACTATCGGTATATGAACCTATTAATAGCATCTACATACATACTTACATAAAGCGATAGATACCAATTTAGTACAATATAACTAAGCAGCAAGCAATATATATATATGTACTTAAATATAGTGTATCGTTTAACTAAAAATTAACTTGGGGGATTATCTTTAATTTGTTGGAGTAAAAATTAATCAATTCGCAAGTTCAATTCTGTAGGAAAACTTGGATTAGCCATGGTTCAATTCTCATGTCATGCATACAAAACTCATGTACTACCTACAAGCTAACCTGTAAACCAGAAGTAATTAAGAAACCCATGTTGTTCAGTAAACTCATCCATTCAAGAACTTGTCAATGTTTACAGTTTCTTATTCAGACTGGTCAAGCACAATTAAGCATAAACATTGTAAGACTTAAGAATAGAAGCAGCAACTTATACACAAAATAGTCTTTCACCGAGTTTTAGACTAAACTAATACAATATCAAGCCTTTGAACCGGCCTCTTGCTTGCTTTTCTGCTCTTCAAACTTGTCTATAGCAATCTGAAGTTCATCAGTACCTCCAACAGCTCTCATGGTGTAGAAATATACCCCAAAGACAAATGCTGACAAGCCACCAGCAACGACTAGATTCTTGCTCTTGGGTGCAAGGTTACTAAATCCTAGAAGCCCAGCCATCTTTTTTCCTGAATGCTCCCAACCGATTCTGGATTACGCCACCAGAGCTGTAAATAAAACATTAAAACATTATTCCTATTTCCAAAATCTATCATGGGTAAAACAAAAGATGCAGAAACCCAAGCAAAGTAGAAATACAGAATTCAATTTCCTATCTACTGCACAGTCTATGAAAACTTGTCTAGGTGAGGGCATTTAGGCAGGATTCCTTGTGAAACTTGTCTTTCACATGCCGTTTCATGAAAGAGAAGCAATACTTATGCCTGCAAACATCAATAGAAAACATCTTCTCGATTTTTATCTCTTCAAAACATATTCAACAGGTCTCTTTCCTATCCAGCTTTACACTCTTAGTCCTCTTGGAATAGCCAGCTTCTGCTGGCCATTTGATTTGAGCTTGTTTTGCATCCCTAGCAAGTTTAATAGCGACATCGCAACTTTCTACAGTGGTAAGAGATGGCCTGAAAAATGTGAACCTTTTCCCAAGAAGATCCACTTTTGAAAGCAATACTACAATCTTGCTCCTTCCAGAATTTCCTTCTCTCTAACCTACATCTTTGATACATGTGTATGAAGCATCTCCATGTTCCGAGGACATTAGAAATGTAAACACAGTACAGGAAAAAAAAACGCCAATTGACTATTGATCCTGGAGAATATTCTTTGTGAGGAAAAACACTAAATTTTCCTCCACCCTGAAGTCCATTTCCAGTATGAATCTATTCCCCATCAATTGCACGCCAAATCAAAATCAACAAACAGCTTTAAAAATCACATCAAGCCAGCATACAAGCAATGCATACAATCAAAGCCAGTATTAATAATTAAGCTCACCAGCCAGTTATCATGACATATGAAGGTGACTTTTTGAGGCCCAAGCCAAATAGGGAATTCTAGTTGCGAGTTCTAAACTTAGACAAATAGGGTGTAATTGTGAGTTCTAAACTTAGTAAAAATTGCCAAGTCTGCCAAGTGAATTCCTAGCGATGTATTCCAAGCTATCAGTGACAAGCACTCTAGCGTGTTTTACGAGAGAAATCGAGCCATTGACCCTGCCAAGTAGTCCTCTATAAACTATTTCATCGCATGATTCATCATTACATTTGAAGTATGAACAGAAAAAAGGGTCTAAAAAGACATCCAACAGAATTCCCATCAGCTTCAACATTAGTCCATAACTTTAAAAGTGAAACTGCAGTATAATGCATTGCAATCAACAAGAGGATGAAAACAGAGACAAGGGTACTGTTTAGATTGCATCAATTACATAAACAGAAACCACATCCACATCTAAATCAAACAAAGATGACATCTTTTCTGTAGCTCAATTTCCCACATTTTCACAGCAATCAAAAGGGATGACTCCTCAAGAAATCAAATCAGAGAACGGAGACAGAGAGAATTAGAGTAATAATAACAAACCTGAGTTTGTGGGGGGATTCGTGGATGAGCTCAAAAACCCGTTTAAACCCTAAAGACTCTGCCTTTCTTTTTCCTGTTCGATTTGATATTTGTTAATTTTGGCTGGTAACGAATAGTTAGTTTAGTTATCAGAAACAAACAAAGATAATTCTGTCACTTGGGCTTCGATCTATTGTTTTGGGCCAGCTAAGCTCTTTCCTTGGATGGTTTTGTTTTCATGGGTCGTGCAAAGCCCTTTTTCTTGAATGTAATGGTCTGGCAGCAAAACCATTGGGCCCATTTAGTTTTTGATGTAGCAGCCACTTGCAGTAATATTCTTGCTTGGTTTTACTCTAATTAATCAGGTCCTAATTAAGAATTTAAATTCTAAAATATAAATTAGAGTTAATTTTATTGGTAGATCCAAAACGTGTGTATTATGCATTGGTGGAGGGTATGCATAGCATGTGACAAGCAAAAAATTAATAGAAAAGTTCTCCATTGAGGAAGCTGAATAGAATTAGCCATCATGATAACTCAAATGTGAGCTGCCCTGTTGTTTATATATTCAATCATAAACGTAACATACAAATCCTATAAGGAGCAAGGCCAATTTAGCACCAATTTGAGCAGCATCTTTTGATTGTGATTTCCTAACCCACAATCATGGATGATCCAGTATAAATAACCAAGCCAAAATCCATACATGATTTTCTTTGGGGAAAATATTTAGATTCCATTCTCCCAGGTTGGCAATTTCATCAACAGAGACCATCAATAAAGACTAGTTTATATATCTTTCTTTATAAGGTATACATAGCATGTGACCCAGGTGGGTGCATCATGAAATTACTATAAGCCTAAACCACAAGGTAACAGCACCTCCCAATTGTGAAAGCATATACTATTATGGTCAATAATTAATAGACCAAAAATTTGGTCCACAAAGGTGATCTATATAATCTACAGTTTAGACCTAATTATTCCAGGGCTAAAATCTATATAAAACTTTCCAATTGGAAGCTCATCAGGAGGGAGCAAGGCCAATTTAGCACCAACTTGAGCAGCATCATCTGCAGTGTGTGTACCTTTACCACGAGTCATAGATGTTCTTGTGTAACCAGGGCAAAAACAATTCACACTTAGCCCACAATTCATGTATCGATTGGCCAAAATCCTTGAGTAGGCATTTAATGCCAACTTGGAGACTGCATAGTCTGTCCAATATTCTGGCCACCCTTGATTCTGCCATGTCCCCTTCTTCACATTTTCAAGAAATGATTTCACCATCCCATCGATCATTTCCTCTGATAAATTCTCACTTAGTAGCATCTTTTTTACACTTGGGTTTCTCATTTTCTGCATAAGAAATTGATGTATAGGTTAGCTATCATTGATTTACTTGTACTATATATATGTGTGGGTGTGTGGGTGTGTGTGTGAATTAAAAATGCAATATAGAAAATGGAATATATGCATGTGCCTGACTCTTATTTTGCCAAAAGATGACAATCTCAATTATGAATTCTTTTTTACTATATAGTATGTGTTTCTCTTTTGTGGAAGATGCTAGCTCTTGTATCATAAGATTCCTTTTGATTGATTCAGAGGAAAAATATTAATTAATTGTTATTTACTTACATTGATAGAACCGAGTCTTGAGCTAATGTTGAGGATCCTGCTAATGGAATCTGAGCATCGAAATAGATGCAAGAGGGACTCTGTTAGCAATTTGGCACCATAGAAATTGGTTTTAATTACAGTCTCTGCGTGCTCCACAGAATTTTCATCGATTTCATTGAATGATACAGCAGCATTGTTCACCTGAAGAACAATATCATATTGCACGTTAAAATGTGAACTATATATATATATGCACAAATTTTGTGAGTGACGACTACTCAAGAAGAAGAAGATAAGAATTAAAATTCAGATGATTCTTATTTGTTAGAATAGAAATATAAAATATATGCAGCATAAAACCGTCCAGTATACAACATGCCAAACACCGACAACTTGATGGGTATTATTTATTTGTAAATTTGGATGATATGCGTCAACTAATTTGTACTTAAAATAACTGTCCATGCCCCCTTCATGCAAACAATATAATATGAAAAAGAAAGGGTGATCATCAACTTCTAGACCTGCAGATAGCATACTCTTTTTCAAAGCTTTTTCAATGCTAAATTTTACAAGAAACCTATACAGTTGTTGAAAATAAACTAACAAGTAACAACCCAGTTATACGTTTGGAGAAGTGTCGAAGATGCATGGTTTTTGTTTGGAGATGGCAAAAAAAAAAAAAGGTGGAAAGAAGGGAACATGGAAAAAAAAAAAAGGTAATAAATCAGTATTATAAGAAATGCTTGATGTGATTTTCATATGTGTCTATCATTTTCCCCAAAAACGATCAGTTTCCATCCACACTTTCTTTATATATTCATTAAAGGTTTCTAGCTATATATGTTAACCATGAAACCATCAAGACTTTTGCATCATGTACTGTTTGTGTTTTATAAGTTTCTATATTAACCATGATCACACCATCAACCTTTGGAAGAAAAATCTGATCATCCGGGTCTGCTAGGATGCACCTAAATCCTTATGTTCTTGTAAAAAGTCTTGTGTTCATCAAAATTATGAACATGAAATCATACACGAATTGATTGAACTAGCTACAGCAACAATGTTGTCGCTGATAATAGCATATAAACACACAAAGTAATAAAAGACTAACTTACTTAGGTGTTGTTATTGAAAACATAAAGAGAGGATCGATCAAACTCACAAGAATATCCAAAACTCGAAAGCACTTCTCAAACCAGGACACAAATGCTTTGATGGAGGCAGGATTTGAGACATCAAGAACATGAAAGTGGACATGATGATGGAGACCATGATCTCTTAGCTCCTCAATAGCCTTCTTCCCTTTCTCTATATCTCTGGCAGTCAATATCACCGTTAGCCCTAGCTCTGCAAATTGCTTCACCAGCGAGAACCCTATCCCCTTATTTGATCCGGTGACTATAGCCACCGTGTCTTTAGACCACCATCTGCATGAAAAGAAATTAATATATATCACAAAGAAGATATTAATGTATGTCACAGTAATATGTTCATATTGATCACTTTCTTTATGTTCCTTCTAACCTTGGGGCAGATATAGGAGGGGATGAAATGGAAGGCTCCACTTCTTTGATCTCCATTCCTTCGAGGAAAGAATGATGGATTGTGTGTGTTGTTTTGGGTTTAGGAGTGAAAGTGCAATACATGAAGCAAGCAACATATGTGTGGGCATTGTATATATAGAGACTGAGGGAAGTGTGAATATAGCCACCTCTCATTAGAATATTAGGGTCATGTTCCCCGTCTAGACATCTCTAAGTACACGTCGTATGATATTAATTAGTCCATTCGATGATATTCTATCAATTAATAATGATTTCCTTTCAGTACCTTAACGTATTTTAAAAACCCTCCATTTTGTGACTTTGAAATGGTCTGGAATAATTGACAAATGATATATGCGGAGGAGACTATAATGTGTTGAAGTTATCCTTAAATACTAGAATTGGTTTATTGAGTTACTATTATTTGGAGGCACGGTCATATTCATTATATAATGTCAAATATATATATGGCTTTTTCTCACTAAACAAATTAAGCAATGATTATTGGTCTTGCCGATCACACCAAAAATGTCTTATAATTACTTTCATATATAGACAGAAGACTAAACTAGATAAAGTTGGAGGCAACATTCTCCAAAAATGTCGTTGGACAATTTGGAAATGGAAGAGATATATGTCTTCAACTTTTTTTTTTTTTTGGTCTATCTTGTCCTAACACAGCCCTTATAAATAGATAAAGGAACCAAAAGCTATTACAATATCTAAGTTTGTTGTGTTTGTTGTTAGTGTACATTTTTTGTATGAAAAGGCAAAAGCATCAAAGAAAGCAATATCGTTCATGCTTGAATAGAATAGGAAACACCAAAGAAGAACACATGAGTGGTGCGTCAAGCTAAAGGTATAGGTAGCTTTTCATATCTGTTTGTAAACCCAAAATGGCAAACTCTCCCTTAATTTGTTTCATGCTACTTTTTTTAAAGTATTAGTCTCCACTTTGTGGGTCATTTTGAGCTTAATTAATCGGTCCACTAAAGATAAACTTCTCTAGCCACTAATTATTTATATTCACAAGCCTTATAATTCTCAAGACCTTGATTAATTTCATGCTATTATTGTTGAAAATTATAAGGAAAGTTACTTCTAATTCATACCCTAAACTGGGAATTAGCTAGTGTCGGATAGGTAATTTGTTTTCTCGTCAACAGCGTAAGGAATAAATTGGAATCTTCTAAGGAAATGTAGATTTCAAGTCTGTTGACTAGATCGGTCCTGTTCTCCGTATGATAGAAATTCTGATAATTTCTTGTGGAGTTCGGTTTTGCCTTTCTTTATTTCTCCATCTAGAGAAAACTTTTCCTACCAAAAGGTCAAAGTCACGAGTTGCAATGTTTTTGTTTTTAAATTATTATAAAGACCAAAGTTCTAAATGGATCTTACTTTGTTTTTGTCTTATAAGTTGGTCAAATGAATGGCTTAATTTCCATGTTGGTCAAGTTAGGTATCTCAAATTAAAAAAAAAAAAAAAAAACTGGTTCAAGGCATTACTGTTGTAGTGCTAGAAAGTTGATTGCTTAAGTCTAAGAAATTTTTATAATACACCTCACACAACACATTATCTAATATTATATAACTAGTGTCCATGATCTTGAGAGATAGTTAATTGCATCTCAAGAAATATGAACCACACGTTTAAATCAGCAATTCACAAAAACCATTTTAGGTTTGTTAGGAATGAAGAAAAGTGATTACCGTGAGACATTAGGTTGAGAAAGCTCTTCATATCTTCTGCTATTTGTTTATTTGTTTTAGAATTCATTTCTTGTGCCAATTAATAAGCTTTACATAGTACTTGGGTCTTTGTCCGGATAGTCGGGGCAAAGCTCCGGATACCGGATGGAAACCAAACATATTCCTAGCTTTCTTGAGTTCCATGTAACTAGTAACGTTATCCTGATGCCACCAAAATTTGGCTTTGGTTCTGAGACATTATAACATATCATTACATGTAATTCTGATGATATGTCAAGTAGTAAATGTACTGGTAGATAGTTGTGCAATCTCCCTAGAGTCTCACATGTACATGTCTGTCATAGGCACATATGCTTAAAAAAATTAGAAGATTTTTGATTTTTTGGATCTTAAAGTCTGTGGAGTGCCATGCATTTGACAAGATAGAGTTGCTAGGGAATATTCTTTCAGCATTTAGACAAAAAATAAAAAACTTTTAGCACATGTTGTCTAAATGTTGAAGTTTGAATTTACTTGGACATTTCTTTTCTTTCTTGTCGAAAGGACATTTCTTTTCTTTTCTTAACACAAGAAAAGAGAGAGAGAGACTTTATTGATGGTAAGGTGGAAAGGTTTTGGGTGAATATGATTTACAATTGGGAAACTTCTGATCATATTACCTAAAGCAGATATTAGGCAAGCTATATATGTATAGTATTTCCCTATTAAACTCCTAACTTAAGAATGATGCCTCTGTCAATGCTATTCATGTGCCAGAAAAAATATATATATACTGTTTAATGTATGCATGCCTGGAATCCACAACAGGTTTGTCAAATTTCACCCTAGAAAAGATGATGGAGACCATTTGTTCATTGGTTTCTTCAGGCAAAGCATTTTGATGGCATGTTCCTGTCCACTCTTTTCATAGTTTGTTGGCTTCTTAGCTTATATAGGATAGGGGGACCTCTAATGCACTTATGGTTTCTATTAGTGTAAGAGATTTCAATCAAAGTAGACAATTAATTATTGCACCCACACAGCCATGTTAAATTAATCTGTGGCGGTGGAATTACAATCAAATCTTGAACATTAAATAATGTTGGCAACGAGCACTCCTCTTATTCTTTATTTGTGTTAGGCAGTAAGGATATGATCATATGACAAAAATTAACATAAGAATAGTGCTATATGTAAAATATTTGTGTGTTGGATTGAAGCTATTGTACAAATAAGTTGGACGTGGTTATTTTGGTTTCCCACTGATATCTCGGGCCAGTCCATCTTTAAGTACATTAAAGGCACCAGACTAAATCTGGCTCGACAACGGTAGCGCACCTAAATAATGGTCGGTGAGTCTCCCAAATGAGGTTTTTTGCATACACGAGGACTCGAACCCGAGACCTCGCTTAAGCGGAACAAGTCGCTTACCACTTAAACCAACCTCAATTGGTAGGACGTGGTTATTTTGGAGCGTGGAACTATAGCTACCAGACCTTATAAGTGCAACAACTTGTAAGTATCCAGTTCATGCAATTGACAATCAAAAGCACAAAAATACAACATGTATGCACAGCGGAAATACCGGATACACATGGAGGATCCATGTGAAGGGAGCTAAACCGAATAACAATTTTTCATACCTGTAACGGTTGAGGTCTTTCACCCAACTGTAGAACCGAATCAGCTAGAGCCAGACAAAAGCCTCGCCCCTCTACGGTATCCACACGAACCGCTGTAACCGGAAGATGATCGTCTCACAATCCTCAACTCGAGCCCTCCCGAACTGGTGTGCTAGCAACAGGAAACGGGAGTTGTGTGTGGTGTTTTGACTCTTCTTTCACAAAGAAGATATGTGTGTTTTGCTCTCAATTTTTCAGACCTTTCAAGAACACTTCTCAAGCTCTGAAAACTCTCTCAAGTGAGGAAGATGATGCAATAGTGATCAGATCACTCAACTCAATCAAATGACATAAAGTAGTGGTTTAATGGCCAACATGGTGGTCCATTAAGCAATATGATTATGTCTCCACATAATCATGTTACCCACTAATGCACAAAACACACCAACTCATCACAGCACTAGTTTGACTTAATTATGCTGACAATAATTGAACCAAACCAGCCCAAAACAACCCTGGTCCAACCACGGTCCAACCGCGGTCCAACCACACCATGGTCCAACCACAGTTCAACCACCTGCTCGAATCAACGGCTGTATGTGTGTGACCCTGTAGGCACTTGTACGTTCGACAATAATCATAAAATCTCATTTTACAATTATAAGCAAAGAGCGGCGTCTAGCAACACATCATTGCCACCCGAACGACAAGATCAATACTGATTCCACGTGCCTCGGAACATGTCATCGTCCCTTCGTTCCATTATCAAGATTAAACACGAGACATGGAATATGTCAATCTCGTATATATTTTAATCTCGGTTTCTTGATCCTCGAGTTAACCGGTAAAACGGATACCAATGATATCATATATCATTATCCGAGCATGGCCATGCATTTACGGTTCAACTCTATCAAGAAACACTCCGATAATATACCCGTTATATGGATTGGACGAATCCCCTCTGGATCATACAAAACCCACTACACACTCATCATACACCCAATGATTACACTTACGTCTATCCAGTTACGGATGACCAGGAATAATATCAAAGCATATGACTCACATGTTGGGAACCTTGATGATCACAGGTCTAAGGACAATACATTATAAGAACCGCTATCGACAAAACATATAACGTTCCATGTAGCGTTCTTATGTGGGTCGGTCCAGTCCACAAGTTCTCTAACTTGTACCCATATGTAGAATTCATATCACATATGCAATTCTCAACATACGCTAGTCTTAATTTACTATTACAACCCATCCATAATAATAATCGACTAGGGACAATTTAGGAATATGAAATATTCTAGGGTTATAAGTATGTGCAAGCGTTTATCTCATAAACGATACTTATTGGAATAACCTTAATACATATACATGACTACAAATAATCATCCATGATTGGCTTTTGGGCATATTACACTAACAATCTCCCACTTGCACTAAAGCCAATCATCCATATATCTCATACATGTGGATCTAGCATGACCATCATGTTTCCGCTGCGTGAGAAGATTAGACAGTAGATCTCCTACTTTGTTCCCAAAAGGAACTATACACAGCCTCAGTTGTAGAGTCGGCTACTGTCTCTTGCTTGGAACTCTTCCAGCATACAGTACCTTGCTTGGAACTCTTCCAGCACACATTACCACCTCCAAGACAAAACACATAACCTGACTGCGATCTAAAATCATCCCTATCGGTTTGGAAGCTAGCATCGGTGTAACCCTTTACATCGAGCTCATCCACGCTTCCGTAAACCAGGAATGCATCCTTAGTCCTTCTTAAGTACTTAAGGATGTTCTTTACCGCTGCCCAGTGACACTCACCGGGATCAGCTTGGTATCTGCTTGTGACACTCAAAGCATAAGCGACATCTTGTCGTGTACATAACATGGCATACATGATAGATCCTATTGCTGAAGCATAAGAAATCTCACTCATCCGCTCTCTCTCCTTAAATGTACTAAGACATTGATACTTTGAGAGAGATATGCTATGTGACAAGGGCAAGAATCCTTCTTGGAATCTTGCATGCTAAACCTCTTTAGCACCTTGTCAATATACGTACTTTGACTTAGCCCGAGAAGCCTTTTGGATCTATCTCTATAGATCTTTATACCTAACACATAGGCAGCTTCTCCTAAGTCCTTCATCGAGAAATTCTTTCCTAACCAAGTCTTTACGGACTGTAGTGTCGGAATGTCATTCCCAATGAGCAAGATGTCGTCAACATACAACAATAAGAAAACAATGGTGCTCCCACTAACCTTCTTGTAAACACATGGTTCATCTTCGTTCTTGATGAAACCAAACTCTTTGATTACATCATGAAAACGAAGATTCCAACTCCTAGAAGCTTGCTTCAATCCATAAATGGATCTCTGCAACTTGCATACCATATTGGCATTCTCTGGATTGATAAAACCTTCAGGCTGTGTCATGTACACATCCTCTAAAAGATTCCTATTAAGGAAGGCGGCTTTGACATCCATTTGCCATATCTCATAATCATAGTATGCCGCTATAGCCAATAGAATCTGGATGGATTTAACCATGGCAACTGGTGAGAAAGTTTCATCATAGTCAATACCATGAACTTGCTTGAAACCTTTCGCAACCAATCGCCCTTTATAGGTAATCACATTACCATCTATGTCGGTCTTTCTCTTAAAGACCCATTTGCACCCAATGGGTTTTACCCCTTCGGGTGGATCAACCAAGGTCCATACCTTGTTTTCGTACATGGATTCCATTTCCAAATTCATGGCCTCTAGCCACTTCTCAGAGTCCGAACCCGTAATGGCCTGCTGATAGGAAGTGGGCTCATCCTTATCTATGAGCATCACGTCTCCAGCATGAGTCATGTGAAATCCATATCTCTCAGGCTCATACCGAGTCCTATCCGACCTACGCGGTCCATGTGTTACAGGCATATGAATCTCATCCACAACTTCTTGTGGTTCCTGCCCTTGTTCCATCTCAGCCTCTATCTCTCGAACTTCTTCGAGTTCTACTTTCCTCCCACTGATTCTTCTAGAAATAAATTCCCTTTCTAGAAAAATAGCAGTCCGAGCCACAAACACTTTGTGCTCTAAAAGATTATAGAATTAATACCCTTTCGTTTCCTTAGGGTATCCTACAAAGAGGCACTTGTCGGATTTAGGGCCGAGTTTATCCGAAGCTTCACGTCTTACGTAAGCCTCACAACCCTAAATTCTCATAAAAGACAAATTGGGACGCTTCCCAGTCCATATCTCATATGGTGTCTTTTCGACGGATTTAGATGGAACACGGTTTAGTGTAAAAGTTGCACTCAATAATGCATGTCCCCAAAACGAAGGAGGAAGGTCAGCTTGACTCATCATCGAACGAACCATGTCCAACAAGGTTCTATTCCTCCTTTCGGATACACCATTCCATTGAGGCGTACCCGGCGGAGTGAGCTGTGATACTATACTACACTCCTTTAGATGATCAAGGAATTCTCGGTCTAAGTATTCACCTCCTCGATCTGATCGAAGCATCTTAATACTTTTACCGAGTTGATTCTGTACTTCATTCTTGAATTCTTTGAACTTTTCAAAGGATTCTGACTTGTGTCTCATTAGATACACATAGCCATATCTACTGAAATCGTCAGTAAACGTAATGAAGTATGAAAAACCACCTCTAGCCTGTGTGGACATAGGTCCGCATACATCACTATGTATAAGACCTAATAAGTCCGATGCTCTCTCACCCTTACCGGTAAAAGGAGCCTTCGTCATTTTGCCTAACAAACACGACTCACACGTCTCAAATGATTCATAATCAAATGAGTCTAAA
>JAKUCV010002467.1:69862-95179 GCA_028386065.3 Turnera subulata | reverse complement strand
TACACACTCATCATACACCCAATGATTACCCTTACGTCTATCCAGTTACGGATGACCAGGAATAATATCAAAGCATATGACTCACATGTTGGGAACCTTGATGATCACAGGTCTAAGGACAATACATTATAAGAACCGCTATCGACAAAACATATAACGTTCCATGTAGCGTTCTTATGTGGGTCGGTCCAGTCCACAAGTTCTCTAGCTTGTACCCATATGTAGAATTCATATCACATATGCAATTCTCAACATACGCTAGTCTTAATTTATTATTACAACCCATCCATAATAATAATCGACTAGGGACAATTTAAGAATATGAAATATTTCTAGGGTTATAAGTATGTGCAAGCGTTTATCTCATAAACGATACTTATTGGAATAACCTTAATACGTATACATGACTACAAATAATCATCCATGATTGGCTTTTGGGCATATTACACTAACACAACTCTGGTGTCATTTACTAATCAACCAATGAAGGTTGACATGAGCATATTAGAACATCGCTTTCATCATTAATTGTCACTTATCTTTACTCATTTTTTGGTCAAAGTTACTCTGCAGATGACATTCATACCACCCAGGAGTAGCACATGTGAAATTTTCATATAACTTTCCAGAGCAAATAGTAGAATTCAAAGGCCTAAAAGAAAGAAAGATGTAAAAACAAAGATGGGCAGAAGAAACAACATGGTCAAAATGGCATGCAAGAACCCATCTAGAAAAGAATATTCATTTTTATTCATATAGAATGTGCGCATTGACGTCCACACTAATCCAGTACTCGTTAACTTATTAGTCTAATTTGATTGCATTTTGGATTTCAGTTTTAAGACTTGGTTATAACACCAAAGAAAACAGAGAACCTGTTTAACTTGCCTTTCGAGTAACGACTTTTCATAAAGCTGTGATCAATTGAAGTATTGCAAGCACAAAGACAAAGAATAGAATTTCATGAGATATTATTTCAAGCTTCAAGTTCAACTGTGCAATAGATGCATGAAAATGGAAAACTAGCGTGAGTGGAGAGATAAGTAATCATATGACCATTTATACGCTGGCTTTAATCAAGCAGCACCTAAAGAGAACACTGAAGGAAAAATGTACAAAATCTAAAGAGACAGACTGCAAATTTCCAAAGGAATTCAGTAGGGTATCATAGCTCAGGCTGCATTTTTTCGCACTCTTCTCGGATCGACTGGAATAGAACGGAAGAGAGGTACCGCTCTCCAAAGCTAGGAAAGACAACCTGAGGGCATTCAAATTCACCAAATTAGATAACACAAAGTTATCATCTTCAAAAGCAGAAACCATGTGCATATTAACTTTGACTGTTAATTGGTGATAGGAATAAAATACTGGCAGATATGGTTGTATGGGATAACAAAGTCTCGAAACTATATTTTGTTAAAGCTGATCTAAGCAGCCAACTTCTTCTGGTTATAGATGTCAAAAGTTCAAGGTAGTGGGAACCTTGGCTTTTGAAACCCGCAACAGTGTTTTAATGAAGGGGCCCATGCTCTCAGATTAAGGCTTTCTTTCTTGTTGGAAATTAAACACACATGAACCAACCATGTGAAGATGGCCATTGAGAATAATTTCTGCCCACCATCCAGTTAGTTCTGTTCCACTGCATCTTTAAAACATGGTCAAAACCAGTCTTTTAGAAGGGATTCCAATTTGGTCTGCCCCGTTTTTACCTCATTTCATATGAACAATGTAAAATATATATGTCAAACCTGAGCTGGACAAATCTCTGCCAAGATTACTCAGTTCATACATCATGTCTTAAAGATGCCAAAGCATGACAAAGTAAAGGAGGAAGTTTGACTTAAAGCACCTAAAAGACGTGAATGACGCCTGACGGTACCAAACTGTTGCTAGAAGGAATGGGAAAAAGAACAAGTTTATTTTGGCAGGAGTAATCTAAAGCATAACTATTGCTAGAGTTCTGGCACATGCTGCAAATACAGCTCTAAACCAAACTTCTCTAGAGAACTTTTAACAACTTTTTCTATGTTGTTTTCCAGGGCAATTCTTTCAAAACGAATGGTTTCTTTAACTTTGCTTTTACGGATCAGTGTCTAAACTGAGACAAAGTCAAAAATTCCTACATCCATTTTACTAAAATTGAGCAAACTTACTGCAATCAGTTTCCCAGCATTCTCTGGCCTGCTTCCAACCCTCACTGCAGCAGCTGCTGCAGCTCCGGAAGATATGCCGACCTGAAAATAAAATTTTCAAATAATCCAGCAATCATAACCATAAATAAATTCTGCAATAAAGAAAATGAAAGAAAATTCAAGTTTGGTGTCTAAAAGAAAGGGGAGGTAATAGAATAGCTTAATATAGATCAAAGCTATGGGTAGGACCAGTCACATATCTTAACCCAAAGAGAACTTTTTCCAAAGGAAAGAAAAAAGTTAATTCAGGCATGACAGCACTTTCATGAGCTCAGAATATGAACACTGGTGTTGAGGCACTTTCATGACCAGCACGGCATGAAATCAATCAGTATGAGGCATGGTAACTCAGTTTTTCTTTCCTATCTTAACCGTATTACATACTAATCTGAATTTGTCTATCAGCGCAACCGAAGTCTGAACATGTTACACGCAGCAGGTGTTCAGACATAATTTTGTGCTATTATATTAAATTTTAAAGGATGGAGGTCATTCTGAAAGCACTAACCAATAAGCCTTCCTGCAGTGCTAGTTGTTTTGCCGTTTCGACAGCTTCATCACTAGAAATCTGCCAAACAACCAAGTCATAATTGAGATGATGCTACATGCACACAAAAATTCGCATAAGATTTGAACCCTAGATGCCAGCCCTACATGTTCCAACAGTCTATGTAATTTCTAAAAGCAAAGCCCACTCGAAGACACTTAACAGTATAGCTTATATCTAATGAAGCTTAGTGAGGCCAGTAGAAAGAAAATATGCATGCTTTCTGCAATCAAATAAAATCTCCATGTCTCACATTATAAGTTTTAGTACAGTCAAGAATCAGTTGGAATGAAAAACCAGTGCCATTTTAGAGATTACATAACAGGGATTTTGAGGCTTTATCATTGAAAATATAAAAAGAACATTTAAACAATGTGAAGAAATCTATACGTTAGTGCAAGTAAGAGATGAACAAGGGATAAATATTTGTAGAAGTACCATCAGATGAATGTTAAATCTGAAAACATTTTCAGTTAATATGCCCTAGACAGTGGATGGGTCACTTGTAGAGGAGTAATCTACATTCTCATCTAGAAAGAGAAGTGAAACACCAAACAGGGATAAGGTGGCAAGATTTATACAGCTATGACTTCATCCATGATGCCTTCATCCAAATTCCCAGGAATGAAACCAGCTCCAATCCCTTGAATCTTGTGAGGACCTGTATACAAAAACAAACGGAAAACAAAAATAAATGCAAATAACAGAATTCCTCAACATCCAATAAATTGAAAACAACTATGTCACAAAAATTCTGCAAAATTACCAGGCTTTCCACCAGTCAGTATATTACTCTCTGTAGGTTCCACACCAATAACCTGACACATGCAAGCGCCAAACATAAATTTTTAGATATGGTTTCCTTCAGGAGCAATCAAATGTGGGTTGCATTCATGCTAAAATGACTGTTAGTATAGAAAAAGTACCTTAATTTTGGGATTCTTCTCCTTGAGGTACCTACCAACGCCAGAGATGGTTCCACCAGTTCCAATGCCAGCAACAAATATATCCACCTTGCCTCTGGTATCTTCCCAGATTTCTGGTCCAGTTGTCTCATAATGAATCTGCAAGATGCAAGCATTTCAATTGACATCATGGTCCTCAAAACTACTTTTGTGAGATCATTCTATGCAGTAGATGTTCCTTTTGGATAAGATGCCATAAATATGATTCTATTAGATTAATTTACCAATAAGATCATTAGAAAAATCTTCCCAGTAAAAGGATAATATAAGAGGCTGTGTCCTAAAGTTTTATCCCTCAAGTTGACTCTTAGACTAACTGGAAATTTCAGAACCACATTTGGAGAGGTGAAATTGGCAATAAAACTTCTGTTCAAATTTGAACTGAATAAACTAAAACATCCCAGGAGAAATCTAAGGCAAATATGTGAGGTATGGGGTAGTTTATCAGGAAAGTGAGTGATACTCGCCCCATCTGTTGGGCATGTATAGACCATATAACTAGCATGACCCACGGCAGCAGGAGCATAAAAATGTTTACTCATAAAGGCTAGAACAAGGAAGTTTAAGAAATATTCAGCAAACAATAAGGAAAGCTCGCTGCTAACCTTAGGATTTGCAGGATTATCGAACTGTTGAAGCATATAGGCATGGGGTGTACTTTTCAAAATTTCTTCAGCTTTCTGAACAGCTCCCTTCATACCTTTAGCTGAATCGGTTAAAACAAGCTTAGCCCCGAATGCTTTTAGAAGAACCCTTCTTTCCAAACTCATAGAAGCTGGCATTGTTAAAATGAGTTTATATCCCTTTGAAGCAGCAACAAAAGCAAGGCCAATGCCAGTGTTTCCACTTGTAGGTTCCACAAGAGTAGTCTGAAGCAACGAATAAGGTCAATCACAACAGTCTAAAAGCTTAAGCATGCAAAAGCTATTAAACAGAGATCCGGTTGAAGGATGGCCCACAAAATACCAATTGCAACTAAGCCTCAATATCAGGACCAGCTAGAGCTGGCTGGCCAGAGAAAATTTTAATTAAGACTTTTGTGAACCATCAAATGTAGGAACATATGTAGAACTCTTCCTCAATGTAAAGGGTCAAACTACATACTTATGCTTGGATGGATCAGTGCCAAGAGTAACTAGCAATCTGAGTCACACAGCATTTGCCATTGTTTATAAAGCCAAAATGCAGTGATGGACAGAATGTGCCGTTAGGCAAGCGGTTAGAAAATTTCCGCGACCACAAATAGATATAAGCACTCAGTTTAAGATAACCAATAACTATCATAATTAAGTGCAACGCAAATGCAGCAGGCCTATTGTGCAATCGTGTATCTAGACACACCATCTGGGAATACAATAGTGCCTCTTTAAAGAATTCCCCACAGTTTTCATATAAACACTGCATTCTCCAGTTAAATTTATATGCAAACATAGTTTTTTGCCATTTTCACTGGACTTTTAGGCAATACAAGGCATGACAATCTTTAGCAACAACCTTTAGTCCTGATCTCTTTTAGAGTTTCCACAGCAGATATATAAGAAACAGGGTGGCTAAGACACACACAAAAGTTGAAAAATTTAGACATAAGGCAAGAGTTTATTACCTTTCCAGGAGTTATAAGGCCACGTTGCTCCGCATCAGAAATCATACTATTACCTATCCTGAAACCAAGAATAGGAAACACCAATAAGAACACAACAACTGTGGCAGTTTCATCTTGAAAGACTTCAGGACAAACATTGAACTGGAAATTTAGCATGCACATAATTCAGGCTTGTCAA
The DNA here is from genome assembly GCA_028386065.3 of Turnera subulata. Taxonomy (NCBI): domain Eukaryota; kingdom Viridiplantae; phylum Streptophyta; class Magnoliopsida; order Malpighiales; family Passifloraceae; genus Turnera; species Turnera subulata. Next base: position 89,694 of record JAKUCV010002467.1, on the reverse strand, counting down.
GTTTGATTGTTTAGCCATTAGCAATTGCTTGTCAAATGAAAGCATTATTTAAGACTGTAGCCCAGTAGTACTCTTGAAAGTGTGAGAAAGGCCAATGGCGGTTTCGAGTCCCGTCTTAAACATTTCACTTACATAAAAGAAATGACAGACAGAATTTACTCCAAAGAAAATTTTGTTTCTAAGTTACAAACCAATTATATACTCGGACATTTACAGCATTCAAATGAATCTCATCCTCGTTCTGCTTCATACATTCTCATCGTCAAGCAGCCAGATGATGCTGAAATAATGATGAGTACTCGGAACAGAAACTTTATCATCCATACCTGTCTTTGACACTGCAACATGGCTCCATAATCTCAAGCTTGGCAGCAATGCTTGCAACTGACCCTTTCACAATATTATTAAGGAAAACCATGGGAGTTTTTCCAATAAGCTGCATCAGAAGGCAATCAATGTCATCAACAAACAGCCAGCTACCCAGAAGCTTTTACTTCACTGAAAGCATAAGACCTTAAAACCCAATCTAGCAACCATCTCAGCAATTCACGCCAAAAAGATCCTCAATTATACCGCCCTAATAAGAACGTGATCAATTTGTTTTTTATCGCAGAACAAAAAATTTCCACCATTATCATATTTGAAAGTTCAAATTTCCAACTTCCGACATAATAAAGCCATCTAACTCCTCAATCTCCTATAAGCCATCCAACTTCTCAACTTCTTCATTACATTCAGATGCACGAAAGTACACAACCTTTCACTTCACCATATCATCAACGACAGGTCAATAGGTAGGTAACACAAAATTAGAACATTCTCCAAATCCATCCCAAACCCAGTTTTAAACTCTCTTCATTCTAAACCAAAACAGCAAAATCCAAACCCGACCCACTTCACAATTCCCTCAGATTAATCCAAACAAATACTCAGGCATCAAAACAAATCATAAAGTTCCAACCTTCATGAACATTCAAAACAAAACCTGATTCCCAGCTCCCATTTTAAGTCCTCAACTAAACCAAAAAAAGGACAAACCTGAGTGACATCATCGGCAATGTTGAGCGCCTGGATCCCTTTATCTGGCGCAGACACTGCCTTGCACACCACAGAAGAACAAGAAGCAGAGAAAGACAAACGCTTCCCACTCGGCAATGGCTTCAATCTGAGGTGATTGGGACCCACCAAGGACTGTACTTTGCTGTTGTTGCAGATTGGTGAAGTCAACGGATTCATCATCAGAGAAGAAGAAGATGGTGTCGCCGCCATTTTTCTCTCTTTTTTTCACCTGTCCACGAAAACCTCCTCTATGTAGATAACAAATGTACTTCTGTTGTTGTAAAGTAAGACTTTATATAAGGCACACTAGAATTGGACTGTCCAGTCCAACTTGAGTGATGATGATATCTTTTTTCTTATTTTATATTAATTTTTCTTTTATTGACAAAATAATATACTCTAGTGTTTTTTTTTTCACTTTACCTTGGCTTCCCAATTATGGCATCATATAAGAGCAATATTCTCTTCATAAAAAAAAAAACTGAAATATTATTTTTAGTTAATATGCAACTTTATTGTTTTGGATTATATAGATTAATTGTTTCGGAAAATAACATATGTTTAAAAATATTTTTTGAAAAAAAATGGAGTACTCATGATGTTTTCTAAATGAGTTTGATTACGTAATATTTGGAAAATCAATGGGTTAATTTCAATGTTAGAAATTTTCAATGTTAGAATTAGTCACATGATTTTCAAATCGTCAGCCTGGGTATAACAGATTGGATCAAAATATTTATGTGTACGAAAAAGTATAGTATCAAAGGAAGATGATAATATTAGTAATGAAGCCAAAATAAAACGGTAGGCATAAAGTGTCTACATGCAATGGGATAACAACTCCGTGAGTCCTATATCTTTTCCCGAAATCTCATTTGAATCCTAAAATCGAAAAATGACTCATTCAAGTCCTATAACATTTAAAAAGAACACCAATTGAGTCTTCTATGATCCCATTTCATTTTATGTTATCTGTAAAAATTTTTAGTCCCTATAAATATATATAATATTATTTTAGTCCTTATATTTTTTTTAAAATTTCCATTTTAATCCTTTATAAAATAATAAAAAATAAGAAAGCAGCGACTCGAAACGCTAAATGCATATCTGTATGTATATTAGCCTTTATAGTTTAGAATTTAGGATACAAAGTGAAGTAGTAAGCTAGAAATACTAAATATTAAATTCGTAAATTCTAAACCCTAAATACAAAAACTAAAAATACTAAATTCTAAAATTCTCAATTTTATATCCAAAACCTTTAAATTTTAAATTTTAAAAACGTTACTTCCTAAACCAAAAATCCTAAAATCCTAAACTCTAAATCCTAAGTCCTACATTCTAAACTCGAAACATTATATCCTTAGTCTTATATCTTAAACCCTAAAAAATTATAAGACCTTGAACTTTAAACCCTAAAATATTAAACCAATAAACCATAAATCTTAAACCTTAAACTTTAAAATACTAAACCTCAAACTCTAAAATCTTAAATTCTAAATTCTAGATTCTTTAACTTTGTATTATAGACCTCTAAATTTTGAATACAAAAAAATTCAACTCCAAACTCTAGCTCTTAAATTCTAATCTCCTAAATCCTAAACCCTAAATCATAAATTTTAGACCCTAAATCCTAAAACTTTAAAGATTAGGATTTTAGGTTATTAGGATTTAAATATTAGGATTTAAGTTTTAGAATTTAGGATTTAGAGTTTAGAGGTTTATGATATGAAGTTAAGGGTTTTAGGGTTTAGAGTTTGAAGTTTTAGAATATAAGACTTAATATTTTAAGGTTTAGGGTTTAGAATTTAGGATTTAGTGTTTTAATATTTTTGGATTTAGAATTTAAGATTTTTGGTTTTTAGGGTTTAAGATTTTCAGGGATTAGAATTTAGGATTTAGGTTTTAGAGTTTAGGATTTTAGGATGTAAGGTTTGGTGTTTAAGGTTTCTAAGATTTAAAATTTAGAGATTTATGATATAAAGTTGATAATTTCTAAATTTGGTGTTTCTAGTTTTGAGATTTAGGGTTTAGAATTTAGGATTTTTGGATTTAATATGTTTGGCTTACTACTTCATTTTTTATCCTAAATTTGAAACCCTAAAATCTAATATATGTAATAATGTGCATTTAATGGTTCGAGTCGCTCTTTTTTTATTATTTTGTAAAGGATTAAAACGAAAATTTTAGAAAATTATGAGGACAAAAATAATATTAGGGTCCGTTTGGATCGTGGGGTGGCCTGGGATGGGATTGAGCCTGGGATGAAACCCAGGGTGGGATGGGATTGAGCCTGGGATCAATCCCAGGCCATCCTGTTTGGTTGCTGGGATTGGGTTGTGTTTGGTTTGTGGGTTTGGGTTTGGGTTTGAGTTTGGTGACAATATGACTAGTTTGCCCTCGGGTTTGAACTTGGTGTTTGGTTATTGGGTTTGGATCTGGGGTGGGTTTGGGATTGAAATTTTGCTTTTCAATTTAATTTTAAAATAGAATTGTTTTTTTAGCAAATATATTATTATATGGTGTATGTATTTTTTTTGGACACGTATTATTTTATGGGGTGTATGTAATTTTTTCACACGCATTATTTTATGAAACACAATCCCGATTGCATGAGAATGTAGCATCCATTAAAAATAAAACGACAATGTCATCAATGAAGCATCCATTACCCATTGTGTACATAACATCCGAACCTACAGGTTATTTTCATAACATTGAAGCTTACAATTGATTTCATTTTGTCATGAAAGTAAACAACGCCATGGCAAACATGCCAATAAACACACCAATTAGAAGCATGTTCTTGTCCCGAGTTGTGAACCCCGCTTGGCATGCATTGTGTCCTTCATTGGGCCGGCTGCACCCGTTTGGTAGGTGCCACGATTACTTGACTCAGCAACGTCGTCCATGATTGCATCTTCAAAGTTCTCGCGAACCCATCGCTCCTCACTCATGACATAAGCTAGCCTCGCCTCATCGTACGATTTGTACCCTTTGTAAGTGGCATTTGGGTATCCATCTACCACGGATTTAACCGAGACCCAATCCTCGTATATGCCATTACGGCGGCCGTTGAAAACAACATAAAATTTGTACTTCCCCATTTCCGTATACCTAAAAAGATGACAACAAGAGAATCATCACAAGCCGAAAATCATCAAGAAATAAAGTTATAACATCATTGCATTCATCCCTTGAAATAAAACATCATTGCATCCAACTAATCAAATAAAACTAATCGCACCCTCTTGCTCTCACGACACTCCCAGAATGTATCAATATAATGTGGACGGTCGGTCAAGCTGAAGATGGCGTCTGCCACAACATCATCCGGCACTCCAAGGCGATGCAATTCCTCCTCCACCTTTGCACACTCACCCGGGAGGAGAACCCTCTTCCTCTTCGCCATCATCTCGAAGAACTTTGTCATATCCTTTTCAACTTCCGTAGTCACATTCATGGAAGTAACGAACTCCATCATCACATCACTATCCTTCATTTTCTTTTTTCCTTTCAAGACTGCATCACTTGCACCGGCTTCATTCCCATTCCCACTCTCACTGTTTACCCCGAAATTCGACCCCATAGTGGTACCTCCTGTGGTGGCTTCAGTAGTAGCAGCCTTCGACCTTTGGAGCTCCTCTTCATAAGCTACTTGAGTGTTGATTCTCCTTACACCTGTGGCATGATCCTTTCCGAAGATCTCCTGCAAGGCATAATACTCGGGGAAACGTTCACCAATCTTGTACTTGTGGACGGGGTTTTGCTGCAACATAATCAAAACAATTGGATCACTACAAGTAACATCAACACTCAAGTGCATAGGTAGCTTGACAACCTCAAATACAATGCTAACCTTAACCCATGTTTCAGCCACATCTTTACTGTCCACCTCGACGCACATCTGCTGCTCGTTCCACCCAAAACCACTTCTGTTACACATCTCGGAACATGCCATGTACTTGTCTTTCAGTGCCCTAATCTTGTTCTTGATATTCTCCCCTGAGATTAATGCAACACGCTCGGCTGTCATATGCTTACCCAATTTAGATTTGATCAACTTATAGGTACCACTCTTGAAGGATCCAACATCAACCTTCAAGCCACTCACAACAACCTCTTGCAACACAAGGATCAAAGCATTGACATCTTCTTGCTGCCAACAGAAGCGCGTCTTAGTGTTCACCGTCACCCTCCCTCTCGCTTTCCCTTTCCCCTTTCCTTTTTTGCCCCCAACTCCTTCCTCTGGTTCCACAATCTCAACTTCATCTTCATGTTGCTCCATTCCAATGTCCTAACTATACAATCATACAATCTTTCATATAAGCACCAACATGCATTTGCACAAACACAATATGTAGACAATACAACTCAATAAAAATTCAAGCCAAATACAAGTCAAAAAAAAATCAAGCCAAATATAAGTGTCAAGATTTGTTCCGCATCAACATATCAATGGAAATACAATGTCAATTTAGATATTACAAGACAACGCTCAAAGTGCCGCAAGAAGAAATCAATGGAAAAAATTGTTTAGAATGTGGATAATACAACACAATGCCGCAATTAAACAAATCAATACAAATGTGAATGCAAATATGATGTGTGAAGAAAATTTTCAGGACAAGTTCTCGCGGGCAGCCATCCATTCATTGTACATCTCCTGTGCTAAATCATCCCTCTTGTTGGTCCATGCAGCCGTGCATTGCACACACTCAATCACCTCCTCGTCCTCACTGTCATCCTCGGTCACTGTCGGGTCAAAATCAGGGTCTGGAGCCTCTGCAGGGTCCACAGACATGTTTTTCCTAATGAAATTATGCAGTAGCGCACAAACAAGGACAATTTTTGCTTGGGTCTCAATGCTATAGAAGGATGGGCCCCTCAAAATTGCCCAACGCTTCTTTAACACTCCAAATGCACGCTCGATGACATTTCTCGCACTTGCGTGCTTAAGGTTGAAGAACTCTTCACGGTTGGCAGGTACCCTATTGCCACAAGAGGCCCACTCTTTCAAATGGTATCGGACACCCCTATATGGGGCAAGAAATCCAGGCCCATTGGTGTACCCAGCGTCACATAGATAATAGTTTCCTAGAGATGTATGCATGCGAACAATCAACATTAATTGTTTAAATTATAAGTCACGGCAATTCAAAATGCAATGTCATGACTACATACCAACAGGAACTTTCAGCCCTTTCTCCATAGTGACCGCATCACGTAACACCCTAGAATCTGAAGCAGACCCCTCCCATCCTGGTTGTATGTATGTGAAATTCATTTCAGGGTTGCATACGGCTAAGACATTCATTGAAATTTCACCCTTCCTACTGCGGTATCTAGTTTTCTCAGCTACCGGGACTGTCACATCAATATAACAACCATCCAGAGCCCCGAGGCATCCCTATTATGAAGCATCAATTCTTATTAGTTGTTGGATGAGTAGCTGAAGTTGGGGAAGAAATTACAAAACAATGTCCAAATATATACCTTGAACCACTTCCATCTTGGATCCACGCAATCATCGGCAATTGGTTCCGGTTTCACTTCAAATACATCCTTAGCCAATATCACCGCCCGTATCACTTGATGAATGTGCCTACTAACTGTCTCTCCGGACCTTTTGAAGAAGGATTGTGTAGGCCTATTCTTATCATGGTGGGCTAGAATTTTTAAGAACATTGCGACTTTCTCCTCCAAACTCACACTACCGGTCTCAGACAACCCTCCTCTTGTTTGGAGGACACCACACAACTTTGCAAATGTGTCTCTATCCATCCTTAAATTCCAAATGCAATATTGATCATTGGCTCTAGTAATCTCATCTATTTTCTCTTTCCTAGTTTCTAAGGTGACCAATGACTTATCATATAAATCTTGCCTCTCCAAATACTTATTCACTTTATTGTAATACCATAAGAATAACGTTGCCCTCATCTTCCTTCTACGGCGGCGTCGGCGCTGCTTCATATGCCACCACCACAACAGCATGTCCTCCTCCCATTCTTCATCCTCATCTTCTTTCCACTCCCTATTCTCTATGCTCATATCTATATGCAAAAAATGCAAACACAAATTCGTACACAACCTTCAACGACAACAAACATTTGCAAGTTTGACACACCACGCAAGCAACCACTTTTTACAGCATATAGTATGCAATCAATATACACATTGCAGTGAAAACACACAAAACAGACATGCAAGCGTTCATTACACACAAGCAACCCAAGAACAGCAACTCCAACAACAAAAGAAGAAAAGCAAAAAATGATTTAGCCTCTAATCCAGCCTAAACTAACCTTGAGAATCCCAATAGATGTTTTGAGTGTGAGGAGGGCCTTTAGCTCCAGAACCTGCAAATTGAAAATTAAAACCACCAAAAGCACCTATCAAGTTGCATTCATTATCACCCGTACGCAATTTATTGAAAAATCAATGACATTAATCGCACTGCAATGCAACTGCAAAACAATTGAAACCACGCATTTATTGCTTGGAACAAGTAAAAAACGAATTGTTACATTAGAACAATTGAAGCATTGGAACAGAATGGATAATTGAATTCAAAGTTGTGAGAAGACGAGGTATTAAATGATAATGTCAACTCAGCCTATAAGTACAAAAGCATTTGGATTCACATGTCTGCAACATTCTGTTCATGGAGGGAGTGGTGCCCTGAAGCCTAATTTCCAGTTGAAATGAGCATAAAAATAGATTCCTATACAATAATACCAAGACAAACTAAAATCACAGCAAGAGAAGGGCACCAACTGACAGAGCAAAGGCACACAAACGAACTGCGAAAGAATGAAGGTAACTACCCGCAACCAACAAGCAGTAATTGAAGAAAGAACAAACAAAGCGAACAGGCAACAACCCAGACTTCCCCATCTAGAACAAACCCAGAAACAAAAAAAACAACTACTTACCCTTGTGTGAGTAAGCTCTCTTCCCGTCGAGCTCAGCAAGGATGCACCTACAAGCACCAATCAAGGACCAATTAAGGGTATACTCAAAGAAAAAAGAAGGGATAATACGATTGCAAGGTGTATTTAAACCGAATTGACATTGTAATTTAAAAAATTGGAACTAGGGTTTATGGGTTCAACAATTGGGATTTTCGATTCCGTGCCAAGATAACGGTTGCTTCCTAAAACGCAAAGAGGAAGAGGAGGAAGAAGATGAAGGAAACTAGGTTTTATGGAATTTTTACAACACTGGGAGGATTTGGATTTGGATTATTGCAACGCTGGTTGAAGAAGGAGGAGGAGATGGGAGAGGGCGAGAGAAAGAAGAAGAGAAACCTGGATGAGAGGAGAGAGGAAGTCGAGGGCTCGGCTGAATTCGCATGAACTGAAGAATGGGTATTTATTTGGGCGGGGTATTTTGGTATTATTGGAAATTCAGCAGGGACACGCCCGTCCCTAAATTTCAATCCCGAACCCGGGTTTTCAATCCTGCGCCTCTCGGGTGGGATTGAAAACCGGGATTCAAGGCTTCTATCCCGGGTTCAATCCCTTCCAAACCCACCCCGAACCCGATCCCGCTCTCTACTTTCTTCAACCAAACGGTGAGAATGGCCCTACCCCGGGTTCAACCCCTACCCCGCGCCCCCAAACCCGGAAAACAAACAGGCACTTATGTATGTTTATAGGGACTAAAATTCTTAAAAATAAAATTTGACGGAAACATAGCGGGACTCGTTTGGTGTTCTTTTTAAACGTTGTAGGACTCGAATGAGTTGTTTTTCTTTTCTAGGACTCAAATGAGATTTTAGGAAAAGATATAGGACTCGCGGGGTTGTTATCCCTGGTATTCGATGTTGGAATGAGTCAATGCTTTTGCCTTTTTTTGTGTGGTATTTAATTTCTCCATTCTAGTATCAAATATCAAGGTCACATCATGGTGGGGAGCCAAATTATCAACAAAGATCAATGTCACTTATTCCTCCATGTTCCTCGTTTTGCCTCATTTTGGATAATCTTTCTTTTCAAAAATGTTACAGGTACTACTGGTTTGTTCAGGCTAATGTCAAGATTGGAAGATGGAAAAAACAACAGGATGAGTTAAAGTTGAAGGAAGAAGAAACGGAAAGAAAAAAACAGTGAATGAGGAAATATGACATAGTAAATAGAGATTAAAGAGAAATATTTTCACGAATAATGATGAAGCACATGCCATAGTAAAAGATTTTAATAAATATAATTGGATAATAATATTGCACATACCATATATATGTTAGTAACACACCCTCTTAATACCTTTTAGCATTATTGATAAAATTAATGCATCTAGTCAATTAGATAGCGTCTATGCATTTGGACAAAGAGAAATATGGTATGTTTCATTAAACTTGTATGTAATTAAGAAGTCCAAAGTCCAAACAAAATTCTTCAATTCATTCTTTTAGTATCTTGATGGATGTGTATCTTTTTGTTTGTGTTTTTTGAAAAAAAAATTTGCATAACAATTTTGCTTAGAAGGGAAGGCAGCATTCCAGGCCTGCAATTAAACCAATTAATTTCCCAGTTGTAAAACTGAAGCTGTTTTTGTCCTTTGTTTCTTTGTGTGAAACTGTCAAGGAACGTTTTGTCTTTATCCATCTGGTAATGTTATCGCCATCAAAAAAAAAAAAAAAATCTGGTAATGTTATCAAAACCATAGTTATCAAACTCGGCCCGGCCCGGCCGGTTTGACCGGTTGAACCGTGACCCATAGCCTATTCTAGGTTTTAAGAGGTGTTGACCCGGGTCAGCAAGTGAACAGTGTAAAAGCCGTTGATCCCGGCCGGTTTTGTAGCGACCCGGTTGAACCAAAGACCCGGGTCGGGTCATTTTTATATCACAAAACACAAAAAAATTAATTTTTTGCATAAAAATTATATTATGTAATGGTAATTAAGAATTTATATTTATTTTTTATTATCAAAATATAGGTAATATTAATATATTTAGATTCAAATAATTAATTATTTAATAAGTATTATTCCGGCTCAGTTGCATTGAACCTCCGGTTCGAACCCAGTTCGATCACTGAACCGTGACCCACGACTTTTTCTGGGTTTGTGCCCAGGCCGGGTCTGATAACTATGATCTGACCAGAAGTAATTAATATATAACACAATTAAGTTTGTAACAAAAGAAAATATAGAAAATAAAACACAATTAAGTTGTCAATTGTGAAACCTTTAATTATATAATTAATGATTTGAATTCTACCAAAATAATAATAATGGTTTTTCTATCTTGTGCCGTAGGGCACATGATAAGCCACCAAGAAAGGAAATAACTTCACACAATTAATGAACATCATTTTTGTATAGACTAAAATAACCTTTCTATCAAGGTGATTTGTGTAATATAATTATTGCAAGACATAACAACGAATGATTATATCAGTCATCAAGAAAATGGGTTTTTCTATCTTGTGCCTTTAGAGCACATGATAAGTCCTTAAACATGGAAATAAATCCTTATAATTAATGTGTATTATTCTCATAGTGACTCAAATAACCCTTTCATAAAGAGTGATTTGTATAGTATAACTAATAATAATGAAGGATTATTTCAGTCACTATGAAAATAATACACATTAATTGTGTGATGTTAGTTCCTTTCTTGATGGCTTATCATGTGCTTTTAGGGCACAAGATAGAAAAACCCTAATAATAATAATGAAAAGAAATAGCACCTAAGTTCTAAAGTATATTTCCACAAAAATAAGTAAATAAATAAAAATTAAAAACCATCAAAACCGAAAGGTTTTAATTGGAGGTGACATTCTAACCATAAAAATTATTGTGACATACATGCTACTTCGACCTCCTCTGGGGTTGGAAATTATGCTAAGTTAACAAACACATTTCGAGTTGGAATCTAAAACAAATGATTATGATTGCGAGTGTTTCAACGAAGATCTTTTGCATACGAGAACCCAAATTTTGACTTCGTCTAAATAAAACTAAATTCCTCACTACATGTACTCAAACTCATCGTATAAAATGAAGTTATGCGCAAAATAATCCTTGGTTAACAAACTTATCTCCAAACTGGACCGGACCGGCAAGTTCAACCGGTAAAATCAGGTTGGACTAGCCTTTCCAATTCTAATTTTTTTTTTTTTTATAGAATTGAATCTTTGACTTCGTTTTCGTATTTATAACCTCTAATAAACTAGGCTACAATAAATTAATGTTTCTTTTACATAAACTTTATTATATGATAAAACTTATTTTAATTTAGGTTTTTTAGCATAAAAAGTATATAATTTAAAATTTTAATATATAATAAGTTAATTTATAAAAATGAAATTACTCAATATAAAATTTATCTTATTTTAACAAAACGGAAACATCACTTTGCCGGTTCAATATCCGGTCCGATTTTCAAAACCTTGGTTTACGGTAAGCTACGGGAAGCCACTTGTTAAGCTTTACATGGTAACGTAAAGCATGGTCTTGACCCAACAGCCACTTGCAACCCTCCTTGGTGGTGAAGCAATCATACTCTTTCCTCAACGCATCAATCTCCAGACTTCTTCCCGCTAGCTCATACTCGAAGCAGAAATTTCTGTTGTCATCGGAGCCATAGAATTTCTTGGTAAACGAATTCGCTCCACAGAATGTGTGAACAATGGATTCACCATTGTCCAAGTGCAATGTCTGACTGCTATCCGTATCAATTTCAGGACGGCCCCGGCTAATATGATAAAAGTCCATTTTCGTAAGCGGCCCCGGGAAACGATTTGTTACAGTAACAGTGTATCTTCTTTTTCCCAAGCAGAATATTCTTTCCAATATGCCAGCTCTGGAAGGTACTACTTGAAAGAGCAACAGCAGTTGCATTTGCAGCATCATCCAGACAAAGACCCTCTTCATTCTTGAAGTCTTTGTTGTTTTTCTTGGAAGAGAAGTCTCATGTATAGCTCTTACAAGGTTGGCTTATAAAGGGAACGCAATTAATTTGTCAAATGTTGCAATTTATTGCCACAATTAATTTACCAAATGTAAGTCCTGTAACCGAGTTAATGAAGGTATATTAACGGAAGGAGTTTTAATAAACTGTTCATATACTTCATTACTTCCCTTCATCAAACTGTCAAGAACCGACACCCTTGCTGTTAATCAGTTTTAAGGTTTTTGTGGAGTATGAACAAGATCCAGTAAACCGGGTTGAACCGGTTAGTCCGGTCCGATTTTAATAACATTGCTTTTAGAGCAGGAAGAGAAGACGAAGAGTTTCGGAAGAGCCAAGATCAACATTTCCTTTAAATCTTCTTTGGCATCCATTTTCACTTGGTAATAAGTATTGCTTAGCTTCAATTTTAAATTCAGATGATTGAAAAAACGTTCAGGGTACATTCATTTAACATTATGTAATTTACATTTGCAGTCCATCAATTCTGAAGAATGACTTAAGGACTGATGCACCACCTGCAAAAAAGTCTTTAACATTTTCAGCAAAATGTATCGTCACTGAAGTTGCAAAATTAAGGGATTCAAAGTACATAACGATCACGAATTAACGATATCTTCAAAACATCTGCAGAATACATCTCAAATTTCAGTAGGGTCCAAAACTATTCTCAGTATTACAAACACTAATCAGATCTCCCCAAGAAAAATCTGTTTGTCACTACTGCAAGACCCAATAATGGGTTCGGTCGGGTGGAAGGCACTCTCATTCACAGATCCATTGTGTCCAGGCAGCTTATACAAGATTCGTCGAGAAGTAGTATCCCATATATAAACCATTCGATCTGCACTGCCAGCAGTAACCTTGCTTCCATCTGGTGACCAACTACATTTCAACAGGTTCTTCTCAAAATTGTGTTGGTGCCCTTCTAGTATCTTTACGCAACGGTTTTGTGGCGCATAAGGGCGCATGTCCCAAATGCAAAGCTTGCAGTCCATACCATTAGTGAGAAGATATGATCCATCGGGACTCAACTGCATACCTGTTATCATATCTTGATGGCCTTCCAGTGTCATTGTTACTTCACCTTTCCGTAGGTCCCATACCTTCACATCATTGTCTATGCCACCAGTATAGATTTTATCTGATGCATCAGAAAAACCAACAGCTGTGATCTGGTATCTATCTGGAAATGTTTGAATGGCACCCTTCTGGCGCATATCCCAAAGTTTTGCAGTTCCATCATCAGATCCACTAACAATGAGAGGAGGTCCCCTCCGGGAAGGACAACATGAATTCACAAAAGATGAGTGTTCTGCCATTTTCTTGATCTGTTTCCCTGTTTCAACATCCCATGCCCTAACAGTTTTGTCCGGGCTGGCAGACACTATCTGGGATCCATCTGTAGTCCAGTGAAGATCCAAAACTGCATTCTTGTGTCCTCTCAAAACCATGAAGTTCTTGCACTCACCATGGACATACCAAAGAAAAATTTCTTTATCATGTGATCCAGATGCAATGACAGTTCCAGCCGGGTTGAACTTCATTGTGTAGATTGCACTCTGATGACCCGTGAGCAACATTATAGGTGATTCCAAGCTGGATGTCCGCTGCTTTCCATTTGGCCCAGGGCCCTGTGGACCAGAATACGGAACAGTGGACCACTCCATTGGTCTTGGACCAGCAATGGACAGAGCATTTTCACCCTCTCTAGGACCAACTTGCATCTTGGTTAGTTTTAATATCAATGTGAGCCCTGAAATGAAACAAGCACCAGAGAGGTTAGCCAAGCAAAATAAAGTAATGGAGAAGTGGAAGATGCACATTGCAACAATAATAAAAGGCAGACCTAAAGCACACAAGCTATTATACTGTCTACCAAAAGGTTATGCATATCTTAAGGGCAGGATTAAAGAAGCAAAACAATCAAAACAATATGACTGATCAAATAAATGAAGTAGAACAAATCTCACGTCCACAAACTATAATTATCCAAGACACCAGCAGCAGTGTAATCATGGAACTACAGGTAGCAACATCTCAACTATATAATACCCCTCCCAGTATTGGGATGATTAATTTGCAAGAGTAGTAATATGGGCAAGACTAAAACAAGAACCAAAGACTAATAAGCTCCACAGAGAAACCACGACTCCATTCACGGTAGCTACAGTTATCTTGAACTATATACTTAGCTAAAGACTAGTTTGGCTATATACAGACTTCAATGCAGTAGACATCAAGATGAAAAAACAGCTTTTACAAACAGCAAAATTGTAGAACACCTATGCAGTTTCTGGAAAATAACTATAGAAGACCCCTAACAAGAAAGAAGCTTTTATGCTATAAGCACTAGCCAGGAATAAAACCCCGTTTAATCCATGGACAAACTAGAACAATCGGATACCTTTTTCAATCCTCCTTTCTCCTAGCCAAAAATTGAACAGACATAAAGCATATTTTGCAGTTTGTTATCAAAGATAGAAAAAGTTTGTTTGGCGTCCAAGAACATAATCAAGTTAGCAACAACGTTTAAGTCTTCCTACAAAAGAATTCCGCCACATGTCTATTCATCCAATATTCACGCTAGAAAGTCACCTTGTAGAAGGAAGAAAAAGAAAAAAAAAAGGTTTGAACACAAAAGTTCACAAGTCCGACATTCTTAGTTCTGAATCCCTAAGTAAACCAATACTAACTCAAGCCCAACACAATCCCAAATAAAGGTAGTATCGACAAGTTATATACCTAGGGCCTGGAAAAAGAAATTAAACCTATTAATAGAATCAATAACCACCAATGCTTCCCGTCATTACAAGCTCATAATTCTGCAGATCTACCTAACGCATCCTACAGCCTAAACACACCCACAACTCCTTAAACGGGGAACAAGGAACGCATTAGTCCCAACAGACACTAGCTTACAATCTCTAAGGGAATAGACTGCACCAATGTATAGCTACCATATCAAATATTAACCAAAACTTAAATCGATCACCAGGAGAAACGCGGATTATCCGCTAGAAATTTTGACAAAAAGACAAGCAACAAATGCATAATCGGAATTGAGTTTAATGGGGAAGCAATTTACGCTGGTAGTTGAAGATAAAGAAAAGAGTACTGTAGCAGCAAAAAGATTCGAGCTTTTTGAGTAAGAGAAGGAAAATTAAGAAAATAAGAACTGGGTTTGATCCAAACTTACCCGTAAGGAAATAAAAGCGAAGAGTTGTGAGAGTAGCTTGAAGAGAAGGGGAGATTGCCGGTGAGGAAAAACCCAAACCCTAAAGTAGTTATCGAGAAAAATTGAACTAGAGTCAGAGAAGCTCTGTGTTTTTATTTTTTTTGGTCCATAAGAAGCTCTGTGTTTTATAGAATTTAAACAAGAACAGAAACCGACCCAGATAGCCGACATGGACCCATCTCCGAGCCCGGAAAGGAAAAAAAAGGTTTCTATTTATTCATGGGCCTATTCTTTTTCTCGGTCCGACTTCTAGGCCTGTTCTAAAAAGACCAACATGAGCAGCCCAAACTTGGGTCTAATGCAGGTCCAATTTATATCATTAATTTTTATTTTTATTTTTGGTTCGTCTCTCTTTAGTTTCTTTTTAATTAAATTCTAACTTAATAATAATTTCTTTTACAATTTAATAATAACTTGAGGAACATAATCTACTATTAAAGAATTTAAAATTCTCTTAATTAATCACGAAAAAAAATTAGACAAATATGTTACTTGGTTGAATCGCTTTGTAATGTCATTATGTACTAACAAAGGATTTTGATTTTGCTCTTTATGTTTTTAGAAAAAATGATAGCTACAAACCATAAAAATTACACTAACAAAGGATTTTGATCTTGATGTCCTTTTGCTTAGGGATAATCCATAAATGTTAGCTTTTATTATAAATTTAATGTTGACATTCAATGTAGTAAAAGCACTTATACCATGGGTGTTTATGGGTGTTTATACTAACAGTATATTGTCTCCAATAATGCTTACCGTTTGGTACCCTTTATATTTCTTTAAAGTTATTTTTATGCCTTAATCTCCCCTTAAAAACTTCTGTATTACTAATGGGCTTGTAGCTCATTGGCACTCTTGTGCCAAAAACACAAGAGGGGTGAGGTATCGGGTTCGAGTCTCATTCTCCTCGACTAGTATCAAAAGAAAAATATACAACATAAAAGTAACATAAGGTGTGAATGAAATGTTTGTCGAAGCTCTTTCGAATAAGGGTTGTCGAAGCTCCCATAGATTTTTCAATAAGCTTTGATTGAAAACATATATGGAGCTTTGATCTTCCTCCTAAAAGCTATATATGTTTGGATTCTTGTTGAATTAAAAATCACAAAGTATGAATGGGTATGTACAAATTTCAAGCCCAAAGACTTCAACCATAAGCTTAATTTTTTTTTTTTTGAAATGGTCACTTGATACAATCACATAAAAGAAAATTTATATCATATGTTGCTTTTTTTTTTAATTAAGACCATATTATTGAAAATAAGCAAAAGAGTTACATTACAAAATAAAGAGGGAGTCATTAAGGCAATGATAGCCTAGAGTACACAACAGAATTCTAATTAAGACCCCTTATTAGAATGCCGCAAAGACAGTAACTATAGATTATAACTGTAACTCCTTATAACACATTTCTACAACTTTTTGAGCATTGCTAAAACTGAAACGACACGAAGCTTGGAAGGAGAATAAGAAAATGGGGCTGTAATGTAAAAGACTTTATCCATCCTAGTAGTGGTGGTCCTAAGATGATATGGAACAAGACTTCACAATCACGCCTGACTTTATCGAAGACAAGGTTGTTTCTAACAATGATAGTAGCAAAGGTCAATAATCACCCCCCTGACAAAGAATGGGTACTGTGCAAAAAATGTCATTGGCACACTCCAATTTACACCCCCACCATCATGAACAAAATTTCTCCATAACTTCATCGAATAGTGATCTGTCAAAAATTTCTCCATAACTCCATAACTTCCATGATTTTTTTTTTTTAAAAAAATGATATCGAATAGTGAAGGAAATGGTTATTAGTTGTACCGAGCTCCTCAAGTCAAAGGGAGACACAACAGACTTGCTCGGGCACTTTAGAATGAGCTATTCAGACACCTCATCAATTCGTTTTAATCTGCAATCTCGTGGTTATGATCCTAGTCGTAGTCCTATGTTGTTATCTTCTTTAAGTTTGTTTTGTATTCACTCTTATTGTCTATCTTGTTTACTTGTATTTCTTTGTTTATATAAACAGATATTAATATAAGTATATGGGTTTCAACGGCAAAAAAAAAAAAAGGGCGACACAACACACAACAGTACGTAGGAGAAATGATAGCACGGTCGTGTAAGGCTTGCCTTCTTGCATTCCATTATTAAAGACCAACCAACCAAAAGGAATCACTCAAATTCAAAAAAAAAAGTAAAAAAAGAAAGACTCGTCACCTTCACTCCCTCCACCTTCCACCAACAGAGACTGGTTCTTCCCTTCACCTTCCTCCATCAACCAGCACACTTTAAGACTCTCCTCCCAAAGCCCAAAAACACCCTCCACGCAGATTCTCAAGAATCTCCCAGTGTTACCCCAACACCCACCAACCACCGTAGTATGCCTCCAGACCCCGCCCGCAGTCGAATCATCCTCACTCCCAAAAAGACTCCGACAAAAATTTACGCCATTGCCTCTGTTCCGGACAGGAGCCTTGACGTTTCCACTGACAAGAAGTGCTTTGTTAGATCCCGGTGGCAGATGGCAGTTACTGTGGCTATTGTGATCACTGTTTTGGCTTCTTTAGTTCACGAGAAATTCAGCTCACACAATCAAGTTATTGACTTGCAGGTGAGAAACAGAGACAGCACAACATCATCGGTTGACTCTTTAACTGAAGTACTTGTGTTGTTTCTTCACTTATGATGATGATGAAAGTACTATTCTTTGCAGGGTCAAGTATCGGAATTACGAGCGTGTAGTGTGTTGTGTAACATAGATGCTGAATTTCAAGATGAGTTTGATGATCATTATTACAATAGTAATGGGCTAAAGAATTTGGCTTTGATCGCTTCACTCACTCTTTTATCTTTCCCTGTGCTTGCTCTTTAGTACGTTGACTTCATTTCAAAACCAAGAATTACGTTGTACAATGTTTCCGAGGAAGTCTTGTTGAATAAAAAGCTAGCCTATAGTATGGACTTGTTTTGCCAGTCAATCCATACGCCAAGCCATTGGCCTTGTTGGTGGCTACTCTGTTGGTGATTTGTCTTGTTGGGTTGGCTCTTTTTGGTGTGACAGATAATGGGTTGGCGGATGGCCTGTGGTTGTCTTGGACTTATGTTGCTATCCCGGGAACCTAGCTAAGCGAAGATATAGATGTTATGAATTATGATCCTCATTTTTAATTTGGTCCCTCAGACGCCAAACTATTTTTTTTTTTTTTTTACTTTAATGAATCATGAATGTACATGTGATAGTTGGTCCCTTTGCTTCGCGCATGAAACTATGAATCTAGTGTGGGCAAAACTCCTAGAATCCCATTCCCACAAGGATAACTCGATGTGTTGGGCGCCAGATGCAAAGGGGTGTATTTCTTTAACCCTCAGTTTGGTATCATGGAATTGATTTCAATTCCAAGAATTGAAATCAATTCCTTAGTTTGGTATAATTTTACTTCACTTAAAATAGGAATTGAATTTCATTTTTTATTTTTGGAGTAATATTTTGGTAATATTTCAAATCCAAGCAAAACCTATGGGATTTGGAATTCAATTCCATTGGATAAGTATTGGTATATCTAAATGACAAAAATGACCCTAAATTCTTATTTTAGCTTTTTTAGTAAAAGGACAACTTAGGTAATTTTAACAATTCAATTGATAATTTGATTTATACCAAATATTGGAATTGAATTCAATTCCTCATTATTAAAAAGTATACCAAATATGGAAATTGATTTCATAATGAATTCTAATTCTAAATTTTTAATGATTTGAATTCAATTCCAATTCCAAATTGATACTAAAAGGAAATATTAGGGAATTCAAAAAAAAAAAGAAATATTAGGGAATTCTTTTGAACATAAACGTTATGATGGAGGAAAAAAAGAAAAGAGAGGAGGAGTTCCACCCTTCTAGGCTTTATTCAGGTACTATAGACTATAGTTGGACTTGATGTTTTTCTTAAGCCCCCAAAACAAACATCTTTTAGTAATGGCACCAAAACAAGGCCCAAACCAAACCGGCTATCGCACCAACCGTACATGACGTAAGAATAATCAATAATGTTATTTTCTTTCTTTTTTTTTTCCGAAGTCAAGTTATTCTTTCTCCAGCCTCCAGGCATTATGTGATTTTGCTGCGATGTGTACTGTGATTTAGCGTGTCTCTTTTGTCTCTCGCATATTATGGCTATACTTTCCTTGCCGTTTGACCAAAATTACGCTTTTTGTTATAAAAGAAATAACATGTGGATGTCATGGAAAATACTATTACAACAACTTCCTCATTATATATTGTATACCGTGTTATCAAGTAGAGAGATAATAGAATGAGCTCTGCAAATAAACCAAGCTCCTTCCTTCACTGACATTAGACCTGGCAATTCGTGTTGTCGTGTCGGGTTCGTGTCGGGTTGAACAGGTTATCGGGTTCTAAATCTTCAACCCGACCCGACCCATTTAATAATCGTGTCGTGTCGTGTCCAACCCGTTTATTATCGTGTCGGGTTCGGGTTGACCCGCGGGTTACCTATTAAGTCTAACAAGCCTAAAAATGAGTTTGAAATTTTTCTATTTTGCGTATTTTTAAGCAAATAGGCATATAATTAGTTTTTTTTATACATCAAA